>CM068307.1:20495521-20626847 GCA_034768735.1 Schistosoma mekongi | reverse complement strand
TTGAATGCTGTGTGCATCTTCACCAAATATGACTATATCATCTGCATATTCTAAGTCGACAAGAGAGCCTCCTGGAAGGAGACTAATCCCAGAGGACTTAAAAGAAGTGAGAGAGATATCTAACAGTACGTCTATGATGAAATTAAATAAAAATGAGGATAAGGGGCAACCCTGACGGACTCCACTTGAGGATGAGGTTTCTCGTGACAATTCGCCATATGCTCTGACTCGACCAGTGGTGACCGAGTAGAGAGCCTTTATAAGGTTAATGTACTTTTGAGGTACGCCTTTTAATGACAAACATTGTCACAAGACATCACGGTCAACAGAGTCAAACGCTGCTTTTAAATCAAGAAATACAACTATAGTTGGGCGTTGGTACATATGTCTGTGTTCGAGGACCTGGCGCAGGGTGAATATGTGATCAATGCAACCTCGACCAGGTCTGAAACCAGCCTGGTTTTCTCGAGTCTGTTGTTCCCTAGTGTTGGTTAAACGTCGGATGATTATAGTGGCTAATATTTTAGATACTATATTAGTCAAACTGATTCCTCTGTGGTTATCACAAGAGGATTTCTGTCCCTTTTTGTAGACTGGAACAATCAGCGATCGAGACCAGTCAGATGGGATGATGTTCCGTTCCCAGACTTTGGCTAATATATCAGTCAACCTGCACGTTAAAACTATACCACCATCCTTGAAGATATCGGTAGACAACATATCAGGCCCTGCTGCTTTCCCTTGTTTCAATTTACTTATGACGTTTTCAACTTCACTGAGAGTTGGGGGACCTGTATCAGTTTTCCATTCGAGTAGTTTGGAGATTGTGGGTAAGCTAAGTGTGGCTGGGGGCCAGTTAAACTGTTCCTGAAAGTGTTCTGCCCATCGTTCTAATCTTCTAGATTGAGAGTAGATCAACGACCCATCTTTTTCAGAGATGATTTCACTAACTGCCGATTTTTTGATACCGGTGTCCTTAATAAGTCGGAACAGCTGTCTACTATTGCCTGCCGCTGCTGATGCTTCTATCGCTTTTGCTTTTGTTGCCCACCACTGTTCACGATCCTTACGCAAACTCTTTGTCAGTCTACGTTTCAGTTGTCGTCGCTCTTCATCATACTCCGAGCCTGCTGGAATGAGTTTCCGAGCCTCCATCAGTTCCCTAGAAGTTTTAGAGATCCAATGGTCTTTCATAACTATTGGATTGGGGTTAGATACTGATAGCGCTGCTGCGTATATACCTGCTTTAAAATCATTCCAAGCTACTTCGGGGGAAACCTGTTGGTCATGGGCGAGTAAATGCTTAGCCAAACCATTCATAAATGCGATCTTAGCGTTCTCACTCTCAAAGTGATATCTAAAGGGTTTTCCTGATGTAACCTTTCTGCGACCAGTAAAACGCATAGAGATACGTGCTCTCACTAGGGCATGGTCAGTGTCTAGGCAAGTGCCCCAGAAAGAGCGGCAGTCCTCTATACAACCTCTCCAACGATAGCTGATGCCGATGTGATCAATTTGTGTCCATCGTTGCGTAGATGTTGGAGGTCGCCAGGTTAAACAGTGTCTCGCCTTATGCTTAAAGTTTGTGCTAGCTAAGAATAAACGGTAGTCTGAACATAACTGCAACAGACGATCTCCGTTGTCTGTTCTCTGGGCTGGGATGCCGAGTAACCCACCTAGGTGCTTTTCAGCCTGATTTAGTCTACCTACTTGGGCATTAAAATCTCCTGCAATAATTACTATGTCTGAGTGCTTAGCTTTCTGAAGGAGGCTAGAGGACTTCAAATAGAAGTCGTCTTTCATTTCATCTGTGCTGCAATCAGTGGGGGCATAAGCTGAGACGACAAAAAGGCATCGGCGTGTGTCCCTATCTTTCCGAGTTCGTACTGTGCCATTTAGACGGACAGCACATAGACGACTGTCTACAGGAATCCACTCGAGAAGAGCCTGTTCTGCCCGTAAGCTTAGTGCTATACCTACACCAGCAAGGCCACGTGAGCTAGCTGTAGGGTCTCCAGATAAACGAAGAGTGAAGTGTGCTGTTCCATTGCATTGGCTAGGTGACGTCAAACGGATGACCATGCTGGGATCCTGTATGCGTGTTTCGGAGACACAGCATACATCAATTGCAAGAGATTCTAATGTTCTAGCTAAGGCAGCTTTTTGACCGATTTGACACAGCGTACGCACATTAAAAGCTCCAACATGAAGTTTAGAGCGTGGCTTCAGGAGACCTGGTATGACATTTCGGGAACTCGGGTAAGCAGTATAAGTGGCACGCATACAAAATATGGTAGAAGTGTTACAAGTGGGGACCAGAGAGGGAGAACGTGTTTGATCATGAACAAGGTGAACTCGAGTGCTATTGGAGGTATGAGGGCGGTTATCACTTCCCGGTTGCCCACACCGTGGAAGGGTCAATAGTGAGGAACTGGAAAGAGAAAGAGGATTAGAAGAGGTCGTGATGACCTGAGAGTGTGACCGCAGTGTCCAGGGGACAGCTGTTTGAGGTCGGTCGAGTACATCAATTGTTGCTCCGGTTGTCGGAAGGGGGTGCATCGGCCTCATGGCTTCCGAAGGAACTCGGCTTTCACCATGAAGCGTCATATTAGTCCTTCCAACTTCCAGGGCAGAGTTAGAAAGGTTATAAAGATTTTTATTCGTAAGCTGTTTTTTAGCATGGTAGTTGTTTTACGGGATGGGGTTGCTAACCCCATGCCCAACCCTCCTCCTTTATCCGGGCTTGGGACAGGCAGAAACCCTGTGGGGGCTCCAGGCGGAGTTAGAAGACTTGGAAATAAGTCAGCAATAGCATTGCATTCACTAGAAACAGAACACAGCATCAATTTTGACGGAAATAAAATCCTTGAAAAAGGTTTTAATTCTTGTAAGTGAAAATTAACATCTGAAGCTCACTACATATCGGGCAAATTCTAACAATGTAAACCAACGTGATAGAGTACTGTTGGCTACACCATGGAAACTAATCATTGAAAAATGCATTCAAAAATTATCTACTATTCCAACTTCCAACACATTCCAAAGTTATTTACTGATGCTGTTTAGAATTATTTAGTTTAATTACACAATTCAACGAGTTACCAATTGTAAGTATACACCCCTCCTTTGACTGATAATTATCATCATATTGATTTGCTCCTACTCAAATTTACATGATTTGATGCGTCAATCGTCAGATTGTCTAGCCATTTCAGTAAACATAACTCTGAGCTATATATGTGTACAAATGATTGCAACGTGTAACTACACACGATATACGCACCTTCCTTCATTCACAACATTTCAACATTAGTTACCTTATAACGATTCATGTAATATTTTCATACTCTGCATACGATTAAACATTCACAATGAAAGTTGACCTCTTATTTACATTTATATTCGATAATTTTTAATTTTGGTTATTTCACTGAAGAAACTCAGACAAACTTGCTGAGTGAAACATTGGAAGTTTCTTTAATTTCATTATTTATGCTTTTTCACACTAGTTAAGTGGACAATTACTTTCATAATTTTATCACCGTTATTCATCCATTTGTTTTTTACACAATACTTCTTCTTCTTTACAAACCTTCTAAACACTGCCTAATCACACTGACTTTCTATCTCTTAAAATGGATTAATATAATCTGAATCGATATTGATAAAGTGGGTTTACACGATTGTCACTTTAAATATTTTTAACAGCTACTTAATGTTTCACTTATCTTATTACATCATGTTTTCCCTAGTTATATTCTTGTTCTGATTACATTTCATTCATCACATTATTTTCAATTCTTCTCCTATTTCAATTACATCATCTTAATTCTTGTAAATTAGTAACATTTTTCTGGCTTTTTTCACTCACTGATCTCATCTCATGTTATTGATAATAATTGCTGGTTACTCGTAACTTATTTAGATAAGTTAATCCATTAAATAACAGATTAATCCTCTGGTTGTATGAATCTCCGTTAACAAGTAAATGTCCAAGAATTCTCACTTACACTTTACATTTATATGCATCATATTCTAATCATATTAAGTTTACTTGAGTCAATACTCCACTTTGATTCTACGTTACGACGTCGAATCATTGTTGCTAATAGTGTATGTTATTGTTTTGGCACAAATTAGATTATCAAATATTCTAGGTTGTACGTAGATATTGACAACCCGACGAAATAAAGTGAATTCATCATATTCTACTCAAATGTTTATTATTTCTGTCATGTCTAAAAAATTAAACTACATAACAAATAAAAAAATTTACTTCAATGACAATTCATTGTTGGTTGGAGAAGATTAACGGAAGGTATGATATTTAATGTGGGAGGGAGGGAGGGAGAATGAGAGTTAATAGTTCAATAGAATTTCAAGTGAAGATAGGTAATAATCACAAAGACGCGTAATTCTAACAATGTAAACCAACGTGATAGAGTACTGTTGGCTACACCATGGAAACTAATCATTGAAAAATGCATTCAAAAATTATCTACTATTCCAACTTCCAACACATTCCAAAGTTATTTACTGATGCTGTTTAGAATTATTTAGTTTAATTACACAATTCAACGAGTTACCAATTGTAAGTATACACCCCTCCTTTGACTGATAATTATCATCATATTGATTTGCTCCTACTCAAATTTACATGATTTGATGCGTCAATCGTCAGATTGTCTAGCCATTTCAGTAAACATAACTCTGAGCTATATATGTGTACAAATGATTGCAACGTGTAACTACACACGATATACGCACCTTCCTTCATTCACAACATTTCAACATTAGTTACCTTATAACGATTCATGTAATATTTTCATACTCTGCATACGATTAAACATTCACAATGAAAGTTGACCTCTTATTTACATTTATATTCGATAATTTTTAATTTTGGTTATTTCACTAACGACACTAAGGAGATGAATATCAGTTAATAAATATCCGTTGTATTCGTTACTGTAATTTTCAACCTGAGACAGTTTGAAATGAAGAGTAACTGTTGAGGTTAGTTTGGATATACAATCTGTCGCCCAGCCTACATTCAAAGTAAAATGGTTGGGTGAGGAACGATTCTTTTTAAAGTTATGTATGTAAATGCCTGTTATCGCCTAAACTAATATCACCAATCAGTTATTCAACTCAAATTTGTCTCACAAATTCGAATAATCAATTCGATTTCAACAAATAAACACGAATGTTATTCTATACGTTCGGGATAGATCATATATTGTTTGTTCAGAAGGCAATATTTAAATCTATAGAGATATCGGTAACAAAGTATCAAGAGTTGCTTGCCACAACACAGTGATTTCAGCACTTCTGGTAGTGTGTTTCAACTCATAATTAGAAAGTGAACAAACCTAGTCAGTTCAATTAACACAGTCAGATAGGAGATAGCCACCATAACCAACACGTTAAGTAAAACAAAGTAGACACAGTTCATAAGAATTATATAAAATCAATAGAAGCGTGAGAGAAATCAAACATTACAACTAAAATAGATAGTAACTATCTCATTTAGAGTCAAAATATCAACGGAAATTACAGCTGACAGGATCAAGTATGGTAAACTCACATTTGAATGTTAATCAACAAATTAACATAAAAGTAAATATTTGGAGGGATTTTCAAACACAAGGCTTCCAACAAAAAGATGCATTAAGTTTAACTGAACCAGGGTAACTGTTAATTAACAAATTAAAATGTTAGTCAATCAAACATTTCTTCAGCATAGAATATAAATGTTGTGACGCGTGGTTTAGATCGTTTTATCGACCGCAAGATCTCCGTCATCAATTGTTATTTTGTGAAGGTTGACCGCACGATTCGACTCCTAAGCTATGATACAACGCCCAGGCTGAAACTACACGTCAACAGGAACACGAGAGAAGACAGAAAATACAGAAAAAACACTTTACTGCAAGAGTTCAATTATGTACAGAGAATTAGGATATATATATATAATAATAATAATAATAAACTTATTAATATTATCACTTAAAAATCATTTAATTTCACTTACTAATGTCACTTAATATTTATGCTTAATGTAATTGGTATTGGTCTACTTCCTATAATAATACTAATAATAAATGTTCTTCAGGCTGCTAAAGACATCTGTAACCTACTAAACACAGTAGTGATAAGATAATTATACAAAACACAAACAACCACGATTATATCACATGAATTCAGCATATTTCATACTAAGAAATTAACTAATACACTATTAACTTATTAAATATTATCACTTAAAAATCCATTTAATTTCACTTACTAATGTCACTTAATATTTATGCTTAATGTAATTGGTATTGGTCTACTTCCAGTAGTAAAGAAACTTGCAAAAAATTTTAAATGAGTAGGTGTATAAAGGTCACTCGTATGTAATAAATTCTGTCACTTCATTAGGCTACAATTATATTATAAATTTAGATTATCCTTAGTACACAACTAACTATCAACTCTACTCATTTGCTTTATTTCATTCGAATCATCATTACCAGTCACTCATCATTCAACTTGACACTCAATCTTATTTCACATTTTGTTATTATCAGTATTCTTGAGAGTCCATCGACATGTCATCAGTAGCTGAAATATTTCATGCTGTTACTCTAGTTTATTTATATATCCACTACATTTAATGTCAACCGACTATACAACATAGTGATGTCGCACAAATTCACTTTCAATTATCTCCTTCAAATACAATACAAGTTCGTTGTCTCTTGATATCAATCTCACATGTATATAGATTACAGATTCAAAATATCAACTAATGAGATCTGAACAAAATAAAATAAATCTTCATATCATTCTGCTGAAATATCTACTTTAACTCCATTCACATTAATTAAGTGATCCGAGTGATGCCAAATTGTTTAAGCATAAGAGACGTCTACAATACAAACTGGTATTTGTTACATAAAATAATAAGCACGATATGCAAATAGATTTGATCACATTCCAATTATCGACACATTGATAACTGCACACAACATAAGGATGACGAGAGGTCAGCTGTTTCATTTGTATTCATTCACTCATTCATTCATTCATTCATTCATTCATCGATTGTGGTTACAGTGTACTGAGTGCACTTTACAAATTTATCCTTATAAATGATCGTATTGCAGTGTTTTTTTTTTTCATTTTGACGCAACACTTTGTACTAAATAATTGTTCAACTGTGACTGTATATCATGGAAATGAAAATGAAGTTGGTGATTTTGTTGATCATGTTAATGATTTCAATAGTTTCGACACAGAGAGGAGATACGCCTACTACTTGGGGTTCCAATTCCACCGATGGACAGCAGATAGATGACAGTAATCAGACGAGCTGGCGAAATAGAAATCATGACGTTAGAAGTGAACAATCATCAAAACACGGAAAGAATGGCATTGGATTAGAAAGCATGTCTGGATCATCCACATCGAGATATCGATACAGGAAAGCAAGAGATTTTAAAGCAAAAGGAAAATTCCGATCACGTGGAATTGGAAGATATGGTACAATGTCATCAGAATCAACACACTTCGTAATCAAAGGGAAAATCGATAGATATGGTCGACGGAAACCTACTAAATCGAAATTTAAAACTCGTGGTAAAGAGAAGAAATATTCAAGGAGAATTAATGACAATCGGTTCGATATTAAAGGTGGTTTGTATGAACGACGTCAACATGAGGGAATGGGTGATTATCAAGCGAATGGTAGTTATATTAACGTCAAACTACGAACTAAGGAACATAGTCGCAATTCAAACGGAAGAAGTTCAGGTACGGATTCATCATCACATTCAAATAGTACTCGACGAAATGAACAAAATATGTGGAGGTCTTCATAAATTGGTTCTGTTTTCGTTATTATAATATTTTATCACATTGTTAAGATAAACATTTTTTCAACAAGTCTTCATCACTCATCATTCTACTAATATCTACTAGTGAATCCTATTGTTTTTCAAATTATTTACATCTCCACACACTCAAACACATCGTTGACTAATAACAAATTCTACTCATCACAAATTCTGGTAGTTATTTCCTGTAATTTCGTGTCAAACATTATTCACTCTCATAGGGCTAATTTCTGTTGACGAACTAATATCTGATATTTTGATTGCATGTATATGTATCATTTGATTTGATTAGAGATATAAATAACTTGTGGTGGTCTATCATGAATAGGTAAACTATTGAATAAATGAACTGAAATCGAAGTGTAGTGAAGGTACTTGAGAGAGTATGCTATTCATCAATTTACATGGAATTTTTCTGGATCTCTTCAGGGATTGCCACATACATTTTGTAAATAGATGAAAACTAACACTTCCCATTTGATTCGTAAGAGATAATGGGATATGACAGTGACAGCAGGTGTGTCAGTGATAGTTTCTGTTGATGTTACAGTGCAACAACGTCACCAATGCTTATATCGAATAAGCTTACTCATCTCTCTCCGAGATTCTCTGGCTGCCTAATGAAATTTTTGGAAGATCCCAAATGTAATTTAAGTAGGTTAGGAATCTTTTCAATAATCGAAGTGTCAAATTTCGTCATAATTCAACAATTATTCGCCTAAATAGGAAATTGTATTGTCAAGTCTCTATAGACGAGTACAATTAACGAAAATAACTCCACCTTGAATCCCCCTAGGGTTGCTGCCGGTCCTAAACCCGTATAAATGAGAAGGGTTGGATATGGGGTTTGCAACCCCATCCAATAAAAAAATTAGTGTGACGCAATTTCATTTACACTTCAATCCACACATTTCTCATTCATCCAAACATAATCTTATTGAATCAATTTCAATCTCTACATTGATATATATAGATATCTCCACTGAATAATGTATTCTTGTTCGTGTGTATTAAACTATAGATTATGTGGAGCTTAATTAGAATAGATCCTAGGGTTATTGAATTGTGTACTTTAGAATTAACACTGAATACATAGCAATCAGTGTCATTTTGTAGTGAGAATAACCAGTTGGAAAGTATAGGATTTTTAGAAAGTTAAGTAGTTTATTACTTATAAAGGTGATCAAAAGCCAAAATCATCTAATGATACTCGAAAGACTATATTGGCAGAATACATTGAATTCATTTTATTTAGTTACAACCTCTTCCGCTTCATACAGGCAACTAATTGTAATTAATATAACATGTGAATATCATTGTAAATTTAATGAACAATAATCGTTCATCAAGAGATACATAAAAGTGGAATAGAGATGAATTTAAAGGGTTTTCAATAAAGTATCCATAGGTACATAAAAAAGTGTTAATCAAACCAAATAAAGGATCAAGGGTTATTCTAATGATAAAACTTTATTATATACACATAATGATGACAATTTTAAAAGATTCAAGCAAATTTAAAGCTGATGATACAAATAAAAACAAAAAAAACGATACACTAGAAATATGAGTACCTAAGGTATTTAAATAACTGCTAAAACTTAAGATTATTGATATCGTAGCAAACAATCAGATCAAGCCATGTGCATCACGTCTATGGACAAGTTAAGTTTAATAAACTTGATGTACCAATAAAACCAATTCTTTCAATGATTAGTTTGCTTTGCTATAAAAGTACCATAAACTAAATACAGCACTAAACAAGTGTTTCCAGAGAAATTATTTGGAAAACATTAAAAAAAGGAAAACATTGTTTATTTGAAATGATTTGCACAGAAACTTGTCATGCCGTTTACACTTAATTTTGCAGACTTCAAATGTTTTCTAACAATATTTAATGTTGACAAATCAACTACTCAAAAATGCCTTGTCAAATATGCATATAAACATTACTATTTATTGTAGAAAATTATCCAACAATTTTATTACGTCATGATGACAGTTAAAAAAATGAAGTAAACTATATTAAGGTGAATAATACTTACAAACTATCAACTATACAACGTCGAACGTCAGAGTTTATGCTTTGCATACATGACTTGTTTACAAACATTAATTTACATTCATAATTGTGTCGAACATTATCATGAAGGACAATTTGATCACCATCTACTTATCAAATATGTTTACTGAACATCCGCATTACATCAAAGGCCAGCAAATACACTATATGAGTTATTAACATACCTTCTCGGATTTTGATTGTTACATGCACGTATCGTCTTGCAACCACACACTAACAATAGACGAACTTGATTTAAGGTCTGTAGTCCCAGTTTATTGGGGAACTATGAATTTTAAACGTGACAACATATTCTCTTTTCCAATTCTGACATCACATTCTTCACAGCTAACAGCTTCTGAAATTTATTTAAAATTAACATGTTTCCGAATGTGCTCTTCATTGATGTTATTATAAGGAAACTGAATTACATCATCATGATATCATGATTAATATTGTTACTCATTTAGAAAAGAGGTAATTCTTTTCGAAATGAATAATTTATTTGCCTACCTAAAGCCAATCATTTCATTACGAGTAGTATTAATTTCATTAGACAAAATTAGACAAGAGGAAGGCTGGAAAAATTTCGATTGTTCTCCATGAAGAAACAATTTTTTATTACTACAAAATAATGTTGAACGATCAAGGATTATTCAGTTGCTTGATTGACTACTAATGAACATATTTGCAGTGATAGCAGTAAATGCAAGAAATTCATTAGGAGAAAAGTGGTTCATGAATTCATTGGGCAGCTAGAACACACAATAACCATACACACACACTTTCTGAATTCCAATGATTAGAAATATGTTATGCTCATTTTATGTTAAATTAAACATCTAGAATTATGAAGCAATAGGTAAAAAATTCGTCTCACTACTTTGAATGCTACGTCTTCAACTACCTGATGTTACAAGAATAAAGCATTTTATTTGTCTTTTGGCATTCACTTCAATACCGTTGGCATAATTGAATACTGGCTAGCTGATTCATCTTAAAGATTATTTACTAATGGTAACTCACAGTGTCTAATAGAAAATGAAATAAGTAAGTTGAAAAAATCAATGAGAAAAACACTAACGACTACATAGAACCAGTGAATGCAAATGGCATTATTCAAATGCTATATACTGATAACTTTAAGCCGGAACTTATTCATGTACGAGTTTATTTTTCATCTTGCCTAAAAATCAATAGTGGTGTTGAATAAAAATTGTATTGCATATATATGATGCAATGAAAACACTGTATCAACAGAAATAACTGGAAACGTTTATGGATAAAGGTTAATTCTCAACATCTTACAGCAGTCGGTATGTAGGCATCAGTGGAGTCGCAGACCCATGTAGAGGAAGTTTAACATTGATACCGCTGAACGTTGTTTGGTTCGATCAAGTCCCATTGTTAGCAGCCATTGGTTCTGATACGACTGACAGGACGTTTGTGTTACTGTTGGAGTCACTACTACTCAGAAGTACATTCCAAGTTATTTTCGATATTTGTTGTATTATTCTAGACTATTTGTTTATTCTAATGACAAGAAGTTGAAGTAATCAATCGTTTACCGATATCTTGTTATTTCTCCATTTGGGTCGTGGAAATAATAATCAAAGTCGAAACTTGATTAAATAGAGGCGATTGATCTGTAGGAGAATTACAATAGTATTCTTGACTCCAGCAACTGCTCGGTTGAAGCAAGTCAGCTCGGCTGATTCGACAACACGTGTTTCATTCCATGTGGAACCCATCAACTTGATCCATTTGCACATCTGTGTTCATGTACACTCTAGAAACTCTACTCAACTCAAACCAGTAATACGTTATCCACCAAGATAGTAAGTCCTGGATCTTGTAACTTATTCAAATCTTATGAAATCTGAAATAAAAAAATGAGTCTTTCGATACAGATGAGATTTTAGCATCTTTCTACATAATTTCTATGATTCCTCTTATGCCTCCTAGGTAATTGCACATTTGTTCATTTGATCGCTAATTTCATTTTTAGTCTCCTTTATTAACCTGTTTCTCAATTTTCTTTGCACAATTGTATCAACAAAACACTTTTCAATTTTATTAACATCACTAATATACATAACTAAGCATACTTTCTATTGAGAAGTCTGATAATCGGACAAAACTAATATCCTGTTTTCCCTGGTTTTCACTTCATAAAAATCGAGACCAAACTGTGAGGAATACAAAAACCAAATTAGAAATTTGTCTCTACAGCGCAAACTCAACTTTAATATATAATGGTTGTTAATTCACCAGCATTTATTTAGTATTGTTGTCATACATTATTGCAATACTTTCTTCATTAATGTAGGTGATTTTATGGGGAACAAAATAACATTAAAGTAACCTGATTCATCTTGCAATTTTAATTTCTCAATTGCGAATTAGATATCATCTTATTATGATCAATTACCAAGACTTAGTTACTGATATATATAAGGGCTTGTGATTTACCGTTGTTGAAGTTAAGTACTGAAATCAATCAGTCTCTGTTGGCTAATCCGCATCTTGAGTTGGATGGCTTGATAGTGAGTTTAGTTATAAGTTTTATTAAGTTTGGGTTGCATCTTGCAGTAAAATCTGGAGGAGGAGTGCTTTGTATATTAACCGGTGCTCGTTAGCTAAGTATACCTGTGTTCTATAGTTGATGTTCACATTGTGACACGAACCCATCGGCATTCCTTCCAAACTCTTATATGTCCTTCACTCTGTTGCTGAGTCCATACAGCCACTTACCTGGTAATATTTGGCGAGAAACAGTAAATTTTAATTTTATACTTATTAGCACTCTTCAGTAAGATATGTCTGCAATAAATAGGCAGCTGTTGGTAACTGTTGCATTCAGCTCGTTTAAAGTCACATTCAGAGATGTAACCATTTTGCCTATCAAGCAACAACTAACCTTCTAGAAAGGTGTAGTATATCACCAATTGTTTGATCCAAGTCAGTGCTAGTACTTCAGTCCTAATAGAAACTACTAGCACTCAATGGGACTAAAATGACGCTCGCTTTACTACGTATACGAAGTTATTATTAAATGCAACAAAGAACATCCTCTTTGTAATCAATGAAAATAACATTTAAGATCACGGGTTTTATAAATAGCCATCGATTTAGCATCATCTGACCAAATCCACGTATTCGGTTGGTCTGTTAAAGTTAATGTATTATCCTCGAATAAGGGCTAGCATAGAAAATAGTTCACATCAGTAAAAACAATTTACAAAAATGGAAATATCAAATGATCCACTTTTTTCTACATGATAGTAAGCCAAGTGAAAAACGAGTTGCAATCTTTTCTACAACTAAGAATCTAGTGTATGTAGGCAGTATCCTTACTAGAATAACGATAAAGCACTCAGCACCTCAAACCGCTTGTTCATACGATCCCATAAAATTTGGGCTATGAAATTCAACGTAGTTATTCTAATGGTTTCTATTTCAATGCAAAATTAGAATACAAATTTACATGTTAAAATTCTTAAAAAAAAATAAAATAAGCAACGTCTAGCAGTATCACCATCAACTACCAGTATTGATCACGAACTGTCAACTTTATTAATATTTCGATAAACATACTCAAATACAGCACAACAAAACCGCTTGTTCTATAAGAGCCTATATGTATGGCAGAGACAACAATAATCCGTAACTCTTTAATAATGCTATACGATAGAGACACACTTTGCTTTGCACAACATTCGGTCACCAGTATTATTTTTCGCATCTATCACAGTTGTTGTAGTTTTAATGGATAGTCCAATGGAGTTATGAATCCATGTAGACCATGAAGAAATCAAAGTATTATGAAATGATTTTGAAGACATCTTAATTAGAAGACTTATTAGACTCTAAAGTTGCAAAAATATTTGTTACTAAATTGCACTGCTCAACGTACAATTCAACTGCAAAGGACTTTATTAAATAAAGCAATACATTAGATGAGTGACGTAGATGTTTTAGCTTCATTCATACGATCATGCAAAAATTCATTGATTTTCTCAAATAAGATGGTCTAAATGAGTTACAGCTCATTGAAACGACACAGCTTCATGAAGTACAGTGAAATAACAGCATTAATTAAAGTGATTGTAGAATTTTATGGGAATAGATCTATACTGGATTATTTACTCTGTATACCACGTTACTTCGGTCTACACACTTAAATACATTAAAGTGTTATAAAAAATTACAAGTGTAAATAGAATTTACTTCCATATTACATAATAAAATCTTTGATACTCGTTCTTGATCTGATATTTTTTTAGGTAATTACTATGTTAATGGGATGAATCTCATTACTTTGTTAAGTCAGGATTTTAATGAATGCTTTTATTTGATCTGCTTTCATTAATGCTTGCCCTTATTAATGTGCATTATCTTGAAGCAAACTAGTCAATGTACAATCTAACATTAATGTGTATCAATCTACGTAGCCATAAAGAGAAAATAAATTAATCTGCTTCTCTACAACCGACCAACTCTGTATTACTCATCATCCCAAAATATTAATTAAATTTATTGTATGGATCCTAACCATAAAGTATGCTTTATCTGTAACAGCTTAAATTAATAAAATGAACATATGTTCCGACTACATTTCAGACGAGATTTTAGAGATTAAGCAGATTTGAACAGTAACATAAATAACACCGGTGAAGTTAAAGATTACTGGGTAACAAGAGCGGCTCCAAACGATCCTGAAAATTTATCCAATAGTCAGAATGAGAGTGAGGTAAACAAAAAATCTACTACAGAAAATATAAGAAATTAAGGTGTTTATGGACGTACTATGCTAACAGTGAACCTATAGAGTAAAATAAGACATAATGTAATGGACTTTACCCCAGTAAAATAACAAAAATAACCGGTATCAATGGTTATAACTATCTCATTCATAACAAGTCTGACCTCCGACGGTCACGATTTTTCACTAGAACTTCACGAACAAACTGAAGCCAATCACCAGTGAGCTGATTAGTGTTACTGAAGTTAAATGGTTTTGTGGAGATGGGTATTATGTTTTGCTGACTGGATTCGTCACAGATAGATTGATGTTGGTAGGTAATCATTAAACATCAGTAAGAACTGGACACCTGTTTCCTCCTAGTATGAGACTTAATCACCTAACCATTGTCTTTAATCTGTATTTAAATGAATGCTATTCAATTGTGGGATAGTTTTCTTCGGTCCCAACCAATAAATCATCTTTGCACAATTAATTGTTTTTTTCTCAGTAAGATGGGTTGATATGAAGGATATTGTATTATGTTATCAATGTTATCTCAAGTTCTGCTTGATTGATAAGGCCAAAGTATACATATATACATATGCAGTGATCTAGTAAGTTATGTTTTATATTTTTTGAGATACTGGCTTCTTTTGACTATCTATCTTTATTTCATCAATTAGATTTATTAAGAATCTTACACTTCTAATTTTATTTGATAAAGTAACTTATCCTGTTTAAAATGATTACGCAATTCATTGAGGTCAAGAAATCACTAACGTAAATGATGATACGTTAGGGTCAGAGTGAAATTAATGCGTTAATCTCAGTGTTAAAAAGTGATTCCTCTTTAAAATATCTATTTAATAGAGGTTGTTTGACAGTCAGTGAATCAATAAAATTCAGAAATGCTGAAACATCTTCAAAATACAGAGTTAGTATCCAATAGTTTACACTTCTGTATTAGAACAAAATAACTGTTCAGTCGTTTCGGACTTACGATAATTGTCTAACCAAAGTAAGTCTTGAAAACCAACAATCTATATAACACTATAAAACTACCAGTAAATAAGTTGAACTAACACTATAGTAAGAGATTCAGGGATACAAACAACTGTGTGTTGATATGCAGGCAAGATACGAGACAATATTGACTTCGCGTCTAAATCGAACAAATGGGACATGTACTATAACTACGACCTGACTATGTGGATGCTGATCTGTTGACACGGTGTAAGAGTGACAAAAGACTTCCCAAAAGGTGGTGAGCAGGAGGACAACACTAGCAAATAGAAGACAATGTTAAGTCATTTATTGAGTAAGAACATTGGCTTTTATATTTCACATACTGGACTAATTAGTAATAGGAAATACGAAATATAATAATAACTGAACTAGGAGAGATGTGTGCCAGAATAGGGACAATAGTTCCGTAATAAAATTACAACAGCTTGAGGACGGGATATAAACCGACAATAGCTAATAGATCTCTGGAAGGTAACAACTTAAGAAATGTATTTATCGTATTTACTGAATTTTAGGTTGATACAATTGAACAGTACATATTTCTATATCACTGAAAATAGGCTGTAGACATTGTACATTCCCGTTCTCCGTTCGGTTACAATATAAATAAATCAAATCTCTTTAATGACAACAGATATCGGTTGTTACTTAATTTATCATACCTAACCTTGTACATAATTTCTAATATTACTGTTACACTTTTCAAGTGTTTTTCGGTGTTTAATTTCCAACATGTTTATTACGCAATCTCAAAGCTGTTCATTTCGACATCTCATTTCATCTTTAATTAATCACTTACACTAGTCTAATTTTCTACTTCGCATCTAAATTAATGTAGAGTTGTGATAGTAAATTAATTGAAAAGGAATATTTCTTCCTTCATCAACAAATATTCAGTAGATTATATAGTTTTCAGTAGTTCCCACGCTAATTTCATTCAGTGATGAAAATATCTTTCAATGTCCATAACACTCAATTACAAACAGTATCACTTCACTAACGACTAGCTTCAAGGAGCAATTTCTCGAACTCTAGTGAGAAGGCGTGGACAATAGAGATCGATAACATCGAGAGTTAAGTAGTTACACAACAATGGTAAACACTTCGTTAATAACTTGAAACTAGAATTACCAGCCATTGGATGACGGCTCAGCGGTCTAAGAATCAGGCGTTCACTCCATTACCTAAAGGTCTTAGGCCCGACTCCTCGGTTGGGTCATTGATATATACTGTTGTTCAATAACTCCGCCTGTAGACCCTAGGGTTGCTGCCGGTCCCAAGCCCGGATAAAGGAGGAGGGTTGGGCATGGGGCTAGCAACCCCATCCCGTAAAACAGCAAATGTGCTAAAAAAAACGCTAACCAGTAAAAACCTTTATAACCATTTTCACTCTGCCCTGGGAGTTGGAAGGTATGTTATGACGCCTCATGGTGAAAGCCGAGTTTCTTCGGAAGCCACGAGGCCGATGTCTCTTCTGACAACCAGAGCAACCATTAGTATAGGTACGTGGAATGTCCGCACGCTGTGGGAAACAGGGAGGACCATGCAAATAGCTGAAGAAATGAAAAGATACAACCTGAAGATACTTGGAATAAGCGAAACGCATTGGGTGCAAGCTGGACAGCAACGGTTATCCTCGGGAAATGTGCTTTTATACTCCGGCCACGAAGAAGAAAACGCCCCACACACACAAGGAGTAGCATTGGTGTTATCCCAAGATGCATGGAAGTCTCTTATAAGATGGGAACCTCATGGACCTAGGATCATCACAGCATCCTTCAAGACGAAGAAGGAAGGGATTGCAATGAATGTCATCCAGTGCTACGCACCCACCAACGACAGCCACGAAGACGACAAAGACCAGTTCTATGCGAGGCTGCAGTCAATCATCGAGAAATGTTCAGCCAAGGACCTGACTATTCTAATGGGCGACTTCAACGCCAAGGTCGGAGTGGATAACACCGGGTATGAAGACATCATGGGACAACATGGAGTGGGAGAAAGGAATGATAACGGTGAGAGGTTCGTGAACTTATGTGCCTTCAACAAAATGATTATAGGTGGCACCATTTTCTCTCACAAACGTATACACAAAATTACATGGATTTCACCGGACCACATCACGGAGAACCAAATCGACCACATCTGCATCAATAAGAGGTTTAGAAGGACCATGGAAGACGTAAGAGCAAGGAGAGGAGCCGACATAGCTTCAGATCACCATTTGGTGGTAACTAAAATGAAACTGAAGCTGAGGAAGCACTGGACAACTGGAGCAGCAGTATTACACAAGTTTAATACAGCCCTTCTCCGTGATACTAACAAACGCAACGAATTCAAATTAATTCTCAGCAACAAGTTTCAGGCATTTCATAATCTACTAGAAAAAGGTGGAACTAATATGGAAGACAACTGGAAAGAGATTAAGGGAACAATAACCTCAACATGTCAGGAGGTTTTGGGTCTCAAGAAACAACACCAAAAAGAGTGGATTTCTGTTAGAACTCTGGACAAGATCCAAGAAAGGAGGAACAGAAAGACAGCGATCAATAACAGTCGGACAAGAGCAGAGAAAGCCAAGGCACAGGCCGAATACACCGAAGTCAACAAGCAAGTGAAGAGGAGCATCAGGTTGGATAAACGGAAGTTTGTTGAGGACCTAGCAATGACAGCGGAAAAAGCTGCAAGAGAAGGAAATATGAGGTTCTTATATGATACAACGAAGAAGTTAGCTGGGAAATTCAACAAGCCAGAACGGCCAATCAAGAACAAGGCTGGCAAACCAATCACTGAAGTGCATGAACAACGGAACAGGTGGGTAGAGCACTTCCAAGAACTCTTGAATAGACCAGCCCCACTGAACCCACCAGTCATCGAAGCAGCAGCCACGGATCTCCCTATAAGCACAGACCCACCAACAGTCGAAGAAATCAAAATGGCCATCAGACAGCTCAAGAGTGGCAAGTCAGCAGGACCAGACAACATACCAGCAGAGGCACTGAAGACAGATATAGAAGCAACTTCAAAGATACTCCACATTCTCTTCAGGAAGATTTGGGAGGAAGAACAAGTTCCAGCAGACTGGAAAGAAGGGTACCTCATCAAGATACCAAAGAAAGGCGATCTCAGCAATTGTGAGAACTACAGAGGCATTACTCTACTTTCAGTACCAGGAAAGGTCTTCAACAGAGTGTTATTGAACAGATTAAAGGGCCCAGTCGACGGCCAACTCCGAGATCAACAGGCTGGATTCCGTAAAGATCGATCATGTACCGATCAAATCGCCACTCTACGGTTCATTGTTGAACAATCAATTGAATGGAATTCACCACTTTACATCAACTTCATCGACTATGAAAAGGCATTCGACAGCGTGGATAGGAGAATATTATGGAGCCTTCTACGACATTACGGCGTACCCGAGAAGATAGTCAACATCATACGAAATTCTTACGACGGACTACATTGTAAAATCGTGCATGGAGGTCAGCTCACAGATTCATTCGAAGTGAAGACCGGTGTTAGACAAGGCTGCTTACTCTCGCCCTTCCTCTTCCTACTGGTCATCGACTGGATCATGAAGACTGCAACATCTGAAGGCACTCTCGGAATACAATGGACAACATCGACGAAACTAGATGACTTGGACTTTGCAGATGACCTAGCTCTTCTTTCTCACACACATCATCAAATGCAGAAGAAGACCAACAATATAGCAGCAGCCTCAGCAGCAGTAGGCCTCAACATACACAAAGGGAAAAGCAAGATCCTCCGATACAAAACAACAAACTCTAACCCAATTACACTTGACGGAGAAATTCTGGAAGACGTTGAAACCTTTACATATTTGGGCAGCATCATCGACAAACACGGAGGGTCTGATTCGGATGTGAAGGCGCGGATTGGTAAGGCACGGGCAGCATTTTTACAGCTGAAAAACATCTGGAACTCAAACCAACTGTCAGTCAATATAAAAGTCAAAATTTTCAACACAAATGTGAAGACAGTCCTGTTGTATGGAGCTGAAACTTGGAGAACTACAAAAAGTACCCTACAGAAGTTACAAGTATTTATAAACAACTGCCTGCGTAGGATTCTTCGGATCTGTTGGCCAGATACCATCAACAACAACCTGTTGTGGCAGAGAACTAATCAACTTCCAGTTGAGGAAGAAATTAGGAAAAGACGCTGGAGATGGATTGGACACACACTGAGGAAACCATCAAACTGTGTCACAAGACAAGCACTGACTTGGAATCCTAAAGGCCACAGAAACAGAGGAAGGCCCAAGAACACATTGTGTCGGGAATTGGAAACAGACATGAAGAGAATGAACAGCACTTGGGAAGAGCTAGAACGGAAAGCCCAGGACAGAGTTGGCTGGAGAATGCTGGTGGGCGGTCTATGCTCCACTTGGAGTAACAGGCATTGATTGATTTGATTGTTGTTCAATACTTTTTAGCTTCAAGCGTTATCTAACGTCATTTTTCGACGTCTTCACAAAACTAACAACGAATAACCATATTAAATATTTGACCTAAAACTACTTGTTTTATTTACTACCTTACGGTTGATCACAATAAAGAATTACAAATACATTCCAAAAGTACAATAAAACTCATGTTTTGTATGCGTTTAACCTGAAAGCATTTAGGAAAGTATGCATAAAACATTTTTATATAATAATTTACTGCCACTTATTTTTATCTGTCAACTCTTATGATATATTTTACATATCATTCCCATAGTAACCGCCTTTCATTTTATCAAAGAAGAGGAAAGGAAGGGAGGAGATGGAGAAGAATTCGAACCATGATAGTGATACTCCTTGAATTTTTCATGATAAGTTGTAAACTTTTTGTTAAGATGTGTAAGCACAACAACAAACAGATAACCAGAAGATAGGTATTGCATAAGTTTGAGGAAGCCACAGTGTAAAGTAAAAATGTACTCGTTGAGGATAATGTAAAAGAGTTCAACTAGACCTACTGATTATGGGTATTATTTATAAGTTAACTGTAAATGATGAAAAAATACTTATTCCAGTGAATTATTTTCAGTAAACGTTTCCTGTATATCAAGTACCTAAGCAATCGAACCGCAAATCCATCAAGAGTACGTTTTGTTGATGAATATCAACTAACATGAAGCTTAATTCAAACAAGTTCTCCTGTACACTACTTTCAACATAATAAATTCTCTGAATCTTGAATACAGCATACAAACAGAAATGGATATTCTCCATTGGTCACTATTTTGCAACCTTGGTAGGACCAAACTAAAGTATCGTTATTGAGAGATTCTCAAAGGGATCTTGACTTGTTACATTTCTACTGGCATCTGATTTCAGACATTTTAAGCCTGCAACTTCAATATATTGTCCTACTAAGTATTGCTTTATCTCAAAGATACGTTATCAACACAAATTCTTCCAGATCGGGAAGTATATAAATAGAACCATTACAATTATTACAGTTTTATGCTACGAACTTGAGAATTGGTGCCGAAATCTCATTGGTTTGGCACTATTGTTTAGTCCAACCACAATGTTTATTTACATGTAACCTATACAAAACTATACATCTCGTTTTATGTGAAACTGCTAATTTAAATGATGATGACAATAATAATAATAATAATAATAATAATAATAATAATAATAATAATGTTAGACAGTCCTACTTGACATATGATCATCTATTTTTTGTATTCATTACTGAATGAAATCAGTTAGGTAACAATGGAAACTACTACATCAATCTAAATGTTTATAATCATTTAAATACGACCTAATAAACTTTAAATTATTGTTTATATTAACTGTTACATTTTAATCGAACACTGAATAACTTTAGTTTAACATAAATTTCACATTATTACACTTGTTTTGTTTATAATGAAATAATGTTATTAGTAATAAACAAATTTTATTAGTTAAGGCTTACAATTATTCCAATGAAAACACTATTCAACATTATAGTATGATAAAGTAATATTGTTAAATATTCAATAAAAATTGTTAGAATAATTTCTAATGATTTGTTTATTTTTTCCAATCTTAATGTCAAAAACTGCAATTGATCAATGTCTATTGTTATATGCATCTCATAAGGTATCTTTGCCAAGGTTGCCTGCGACAATTAAAGTTTAATAAAAACAACCTCTTACGTAATGCTTTATTGCGGCAATCTGTTCAGAGAGTACGTGTACCAACACACACTGATCACTACCAGTCTTGAACGTCAACAATGAAAAGATACATTTACAATATATATATATATATATCAATCAATGCCTGTTACTCCAAGTGGAGCATAGACCGCCCACCAGCATTCTCCAGCCAACTCTGTCCTGGGCTTTCCGTTCTAGCTCTTCCCAAGTGCTGTTCATTCTCTTCATGTCTGTTTCCAATTCCCGACACAATGTGTTCTTGGGCCTTCCTCTGTTTCTGTGGCCTTTAGGATTCCAAGTCAGTGCTTGTCTTGTGACACAGTTTGATGGTTTCCTCAGTGTGTGTCCAATCCATCTCCAGCGTCTTTTCCTAATTTCTTCCTCAACTGGAAGTTGATTAGTTCTCTGCCACAACAGGTTGTTGTTGATGGTATCTGGCCAACAGATCCGAAGAATCCTACGCAGGCAGTTGTTTATAAATACTTGTAACTTCTGTAGGGTACTTTTTGTAGTTCTCCAAGTTTCAGCTCCATACAACAGGACTGTCTTCACATTTGTGTTGAAAATTTTGACTTTTATATTGACTGACAGTTGGTTTGAGTTCCAGATGTTTTTCAGCTGTAAAAATGCTGCCCGTGCCTTACCAATCCGCGCCTTCACATCCGAATCAGACCCTCCGTGTTTGTCGATGATGCTGCCCAAATATGTAAAGGTTTCAACGTCTTCCAGAATTTCTCCGTCAAGTGTAATTGGGTTAGAGTTTGTTGTTTTGTATCGGAGGATCTTGCTTTTCCCTTTGTGTATGTTGAGGCCTACTGCTGCTGAGGCTGCTGCTATATTGTTGGTCTTCTTCTGCATTTGATGATGTGTGTGAGAAAGAAGAGCTAGGTCATCTGCAAAGTCCAAGTCATCTAGTTTCGTCGATGTTGTCCATTGTATTCCGAGAGTGCCTTCAGATGTTGCAGTCTTCATGATCCAGTCGATGACCAGTAGGAAGAGGAAGGGCGAGAGTAAGCAGCCTTGTCTAACACCGGTCTTCACTTCGAATGAATCTGTGAGCTGACCTCCATGCACGATTTTACAATGTAGTCCGTCGTAAGAATTTCGTATGATGTTGACTATCTTCTCGGGTACGCCGTAATGTCGTAGAAGGCTCCATAATATTCTCCTATCCACGCTGTCGAATGCCTTTTCATAGTCGATGAAGTTGATGTAAAGTGGTGAATTCCATTCAATTGATTGTTCAACAATGAACCGTAGAGTGGCGATTTGATCGGTACATGATCGATCTTTACGGAATCCAGCCTGTTGATCTCGGAGTTGGCCGTCGACTGGGCCCTTTAATCTGTTCAATAACACTCTGTTGAAGACCTTTCCTGGTACTGAAAGTAGAGTAATGCCTCTGTAGTTCTCACAATTGCTGAGATCGCCTTTCTTTGGTATCTTGATGAGGTACCCTTCTTTCCAGTCTGCTGGAACTTGTTCTTCCTCCCAAATCTTCCTGAAGAGAATGTGGAGTATCTTTGAAGTTGCTTCTATATCTGTCTTCAGTGCCTCTGCTGGTATGTTGTCTGGTCCTGCTGACTTGCCACTCTTGAGCTGTCTGATGGCCATTTTGATTTCTTCGACTGTTGGTGGGTCTGTGCTTATAGGGAGATCCGTGGCTGCTGCTTCGATGACTGGTGGGTTCAGTGGGGCTGGTCTATTCAAGAGTTCTTGGAAGTGCTCTACCCACCTGTTCCGTTGTTCATGCACTTCAGTGATTGGTTTGCCAGCCTTGTTCTTGATTGGCCGTTCTGGCTTGTTGAATTTCCCAGCTAACTTCTTCGTTGTATCATATAAGAACCTCATATTTCCTTCTCTTGCAGCTTTTTCCGCTGTCATTGCTAGGTCCTCAACAAACTTCCGTTTATCCAACCTGATGCTCCTCTTCACTTGCTTGTTGACTTCGGTGTATTCGGCCTGTGCCTTGGCTTTCTCTGCTCTTGTCCGACTGTTATTGATCGCTGTCTTTCTGTTCCTCCTTTCTTGGATCTTGTCCAGAGTTCTAACAGAAATCCACTCTTTTTGGTGTTGTTTCTTGAGACCCAAAACCTCCTGACATGTTGAGGTTATTGTTCCCTTAATCTCTTTCCAGTTGTCTTCCATATTAGTTCCACCTTTTTCTAGTAGATTATGAAATGCCTGAAACTTGTTGCTGAGAATTAATTTGAATTCGTTGCGTTTGTTAGTATCACGGAGAAGGGCTGTATTAAACTTGTGTAATACTGCTGCTCCAGTTGTCCAGTGCTTCCTCAGCTTCAGTTTCATTTTAGTTACCACCAAATGGTGATCTGAAGCTATGTCGGCTCCTCTCCTTGCTCTTACGTCTTCCATGGTCCTTCTAAACCTCTTATTGATGCAGATGTGGTCGATTTGGTTCTCCGTGATGTGGTCCGGTGAAATCCATGTAATTTTGTGTATACGTTTGTGAGAGAAAATGGTGCCACCTATAATCATTTTGTTGAAGGCACATAAGTTCACGAACCTCTCACCGTTATCATTCCTTTCTCCCACTCCATGTTGTCCCATGATGTCTTCATACCCGGTGTTATCCACTCCGACCTTGGCGTTGAAGTCGCCCATTAGAATAGTCAGGTCCTTGGCTGAACATTTCTCGATGATTGACTGCAGCCTCGCATAGAACTGGTCTTTGTCGTCTTCGTGGCTGTCGTTGGTGGGTGCGTAGCACTGGATGACATTCATTGCAATCCCTTCCTTCTTCGTCTTGAAGGATGCTGTGATGATCCTAGGTCCATGAGGTTCCCATCTTATAAGAGACTTCCATGCATCTTGGGATAACACCAATGCTACTCCTTGTGTGTGTGGGGCGTTTTCTTCTTCGTGGCCGGAGTATAAAAGCACATTTCCCGAGGATAACCGTTGCTGTCCAGCTTGCACCCAATGCGTTTCGCTTATTCCAAGTATCTTCAGGTTGTATCTTTTCATTTCTTCAGCTATTTGCATGGTCCTCCCTGTTTCCCACAGCGTGCGGACATTCCACGTACCTATACTAATGGTTGCTCTGGTTGTCAGAAGAGACATCGGCCTCGTGGCTTCCGAAGAAACTCGGCTTTCACCATGAGGCGTCATAACATACCTTCCAACTCCCAGGGCAGAGTGAAAATGGTTATAAAGGTTTTTACTGGTTAGCGTTTTTTTAGCACATTTGCTGTTTTACGGGATGGGGTTGCTAGCCCCATGCCCAACCCTCCTCCTTTATCCGGGCTTGGGACCGGCAGCAACCCTAGGGGCTACAGGCGGAGTTATATATATATATATATATATATATATATGTCTGAACCTAGTTGCTCAGCAGATAATGCCAAGGCGTTTGAAAACAGATGGACTGAATTCTTGTCCGCATTAAAACTGAAATGCAGATACATCCAATGAACAAATCATGAATTGAATGAAATACACCTCCTGGATTTCACTTGACAGCTATATTCTAATATTAATAAAAATCATGATAACACGTGGATTTGTACAATAAATTATAAGGTTTTCTACTTCACTTAGGAAAAACTCTCAGAACGTTACATTTTTGTAATGAAGGGATAGCTCGAATCAAGATATAAGTATTATAACCTCTTCCTAGAAATACATGAACATTTTCAATTACAAATCATCACTATTTCCCTTTCGGTTATTACTGACCAAGCCCTTCCACTTCCCCCCCCCACAAGTTATTATGATGATAAGAGTAACACTATAACTACTAAGAATATACTTAATGGAAAACATACTACTGGGATTATAGATAACTTCTTAATGATTGTAAATCAAAGTGAATTATATACGAAACTAAATGAATACATAACAGACAGTTATCAGAGCAGAACTGGATAACTTAAATCAAAATCACTAACATGTAAATCTGTCAAATTATCAAAACGGAATCCATCGATAAATTTACCCTTGATCGCTTCTTATCATACGAAATTCATGGAACGTTGAAAGCTGTTATTAATAACAATGTAATAAAGAAGACAATTCTGGCCGATTCAGTAAGATATTTCTGTGACGACTGTAAGAATAATGCAACGCTTGAAAGGTTGTTAGCCCCATATGATGACAAGAGCATAAATTCATAGTATCAGATGACTTCAAATCACATATTTGCAATCTGAACAATTATTTATGATATGAATTTATGATAATTTGTATATGCACTGTTTTTATGTTTTACATCCTGCATGCTAAGCTGCAGTGAATTGAATTAGAAACGTGTAATATTTATAAAGGCTTGTTAATGCTATATGCATTAAACCCTAATTAGTATGCATGTTAATAAATTTTTTATCAACGTCAACTATTATAAACTTGCACACACACACACACACTTCCTCGCTTGTACGTATCCATCGCCTTAGATAATATAATCATACACTCGAATATCTTGTTCACTTCCCACCTTTGTAGCTTACCAAGCACGAGAATTGATGGATTATTGCACCCTTATAATTGAAACCAAGCAGAATCCTCTAAATATAGCTTGAAGCTGTAGTTATCTAGCTCATGTGACTCCGGATTACCATACACCATTTTGCTCTGGCATAGTGTAGTGGAGGTATGTAATATTCTGGGACATGCAACATTCTAGATGCTTCAAGTAAACTGTAACTTTCTTACATGTAATTCATTTTGTGCATTTACACTAACTAATATACTATATATAGTTTCTTTTTCCCTTTCTACACATCACTTTAACTTAGTTTATTCTAGCTACTACAGAGATGAGGTACCCCGACATATTAATGAGTGTTAGATGTGGATAAATACAGGTAATTAAAATGATAACTTTAGTGTGAATTGCACTCAACTAAAAAGAACTGACCAAAAATTCTGTATATGACAAACGCATTTAACATCGAAAACATTGGAAATAACTTTGATCAATATTTCGTTTACTACGATGTAAAATAAATTACAATGACTTTATCCACTTAGACCAGCAGTCAAATTACAACTATAAAGATATAATTCAATCACCGCAATAAATGACATCAAATTGGTCACTGTACAGTGATTAACCAATGTATCTAGCTCAATCCTGCAAGAAATCAGTCACGTCCTGGATATATGAGTGATGGCTGTTACGGACAATGAAACCGAGTGACCAGGGATCTAATCTACCTGAGAGCACCAATTCCCTCAAATATTGTAGGTGCACTTTGTTGACGAGCGTCACATAGCCATAAATCTTAGTTCATGATATCTTGCCAACTATCCCAAAAAATAATTGTTCATGATCTTACTCTATTCTCCACTTTGCTTACAGAGAATTTTAAATTACAAAATTAGAAGGTTGACGAGATGTAACTCATGAATCATATACAAATTTGGATTAATTACACGTGAAACAGTTACAACTTAACAGTCAGATATGCAACCCATTGAGTTTTGATCTTGTGACTTTGTGAAAAGTATAACATTCAAATTAAATGAATTATAACTTTACAAAATAAGAAATCATTTATTCAACATGTCAATTATTTGACAATTTTCTTCTGTTAAGATCAGAGGATATCACTACCTTATATGCACAGTGGGATAGTCTAAACTGATTAATTCATGGAATATTTTATTTGGCTCGAAATGATGTAGATTCTTTAACACAATTATGAGAAGCAAGTACAATCAGAAAATGAAATATGCAGAGATAAGATTCCTTCGTAATAAATAATTTGACACTACGACATACAAACGAATTAACTAAAGAAATTCGTTAACTATCTTAAATACAATAGATAACGAGGCCTAAATATTTAAATAAAGCTTCTCGATACAACAATATTAGAATGATGAAGGTACTTGTTTCAACAAATTAGTTGTTTGTTGACAGTCGTAAATTCCTCAGTAACAGAACAATGGGATTGCGGTGGGATGGAATAGTTTGAAGTTAGTATGAGGACAATCAACAGTATCTTCTGAACAGTGGACATCCCAAGCAAGTGATATTTGGTTTCTCATTGGTGATATCTAAAACTCCAATTAATCAGTCCCCACTGCTGTACGTACATCTTGAAAGCATCGCTGCAGTATAAAGTCACATCACAAGTTGTACTGTAGTGTGTGGCTAGAATTAGAATGAGTGTTTCACTCTATTCTAAACTGCTCATCTGGATGTAAACTGAATCGAAGTGTTGATGTCTACATTGAGATTCGAATACAGCACTTTTGCCTGAACTATTGAGCCTAAGTATCTAGTAGATAACTACGTAGTTTAAAGAGAATTCGAGTCACAATGTGAATATCAACTCTGAGACTCAAATGTATCTAGTTAACGAGTCCCAAATAAGATACAGCACGCCTCGATTTCACTGTTAGCTATGTTGCATCAACATTTCAATGCAATTATCTCACTCCCTTCTAATTAAAATTAATCCAAACATTAAAATAGCTCACTTTACTTCTCCTTTACTCTGATTGCGATTCATGCAATGAGCATTATTATATAAATCAGATCTGAAACAGTGGGACAAATTTCACTAAACTGAATTTAATAGGGCCATAATAGGTTGTTTTACGACGGATGATTTCAGAGAAAGCATCGTACTCAATTGTATGGTGCTTTCTATTTATCAAGCAGCCGAGTGTCACCATTCCATTGGAAATTCTACCCACGTCACTAATATTAGTCACCCGAGGTTATTGTAATTCATTCATATTTGAATATTTAATACTTCCTTCTTCATTTGAATCCTTACGTACGTATTAATTGTGACTTCTAAAAATTTATTCATTCCTTCGTAGTTATCCAACCAATTTCTACATGATAATTCTCAACTTAAGTATGAGGTTCATGCGTTTTCTACATAAAGTAGTTAAAGGTTGTCATCAGAAAATCTTCTTTAACCGGAGTTTCTTTTTAGTTAATACTTATCAGGAAGCCATACCAGTAATCCTGACAGAACTTGACCCCCACCCCTTCATATGTTCGGACGTGTCACGATTGCTTAGTGCACACAGTGACATGTCATTTAGACTAGTGGCTACATTGCAACTTGACAAACTCGATTTTTTGTATCCGTCACGGATTGACGTCCGCTGGGTACCAGTAAGAGTCAGGAAGCACTGGGCACCTGTTTCACCCTAGTATGTGACTCAGCAGTGGACACGATTGGGCCAGACAGGGAATCGAACCTGGGGCCTTTAGACCACACGACGAACGTTTAACCGTTGTCACCAATGGGTAAGCGTCCAGTGGTGGGATTTCCACTTCCATTTATCACGACAAAGCTTCCTCAATTCAAATATGATATTGATTGTAACTCAGTGACTAATCAATGGATAGCATATGCCTTAAGACTGCAGATGTAATTAAAGTTTCTGTGTTTATTGCACCGCGTTAATTCCATAACCATATCAACCGACCACACGTAATTTCTTATAGGAATTTTTGTTAAAAATAGAACAAATAGATACAAACTATGTGAGCGCTGAGTGCATCCAAGACATCTGAATAAATAATACTTGTCTTAAAATAACATTATCAGCAACCATTATATCTACCTTATTACGGGAAAGTGACCTTAAATTTGCATTTGTGAACTGAAATCTGAATCTACATCTCTTGAAATGCACGTTAGCCAAAAAGGTTAATTCTTCTAACTGTGAAACTGATCGTCTATCGATGACAAACAGAATCCAATATTTTGTGTATGCAAGCATTAAATTAGGCTATCGTAAGCTTGCACGCCATTTAATTTCATCTTGAAACGATTATCAGATACTTCGAATTCCAAATTAAGGTGTAATCCAAAATCTTTAGATTCGGCAAAATGTCGTGAACATTTCATTATGGAATACTAAGATCTAGCCATTAGATCCGTGATTAGATAGTGCCTAATGTCAAGAAACATGCATAGTTAAGTTCTTCAGATTGACTAAATTGCAGAATGAATTTGATTTTCCAGCATTTCAGCACGATGTTGACTCTTTATTCTTTCTACCGAAAAAATACTGTAACTAGAAAGCTGGGCTGTCTTTTGGTATCAGAAATGTATGACAGTCTTTTATGATTTAAAAAACCGTAAAGTCAATTGGATTCCCAGATAAATGGTAACATTTTGACTGTAATACATGACGAATTCTAAAACTTCATCATAGCATTCGACCTTCTTCAAAAGAAAAAGAATGCAATGTGAGTGTATTTCATGCTGGAACTGAGGTCTTTTTGAAAATTATACACCTATTTCATTATTACTACATAATAATTTTTACGAAAATTGTCTGAAAAATAGTGTGCATTCTGCACTCATTTTCAGAAAATATGACATGATTTCAAAAATATTAGCCCTTATAATTAGCCGGACGCTTCTGTATTCTTTGACGTGATCATGGCTCGAAGGAGAATTCATAGAACAATGCTTTCTATTTACAATACCTAAAGAGCTACTATCTTCGAAAAGTTAAGGATGTAACCATCAAAAGTCTATTTGAAAAACATCCTTATTAAGTAAAGAAATATCTTTATAAGTTCATGAATAATTTAAATAGACAGACATCAGACGATTGTAGATTAAAGTCAAATTTGGATCCCCAAAACTTTGAAATCGTAATACTCTTAGATCCATTGTAAATTATAACTGAATATTACTATCATTATAAAACTAGACACGAATATTTAGAAGTGGAAATATCCTCCCTTCATGTGAGTATTAAAACTTTGTGACTACAAATAATGAATTTCGTGAATCTAACTGAAGCTTTTTGCATATTCTCTTAGTTTCTTTCAAACATTTAGTTATTACACTTTTCTATTAATTAGCTAAATAGACTCTAGCCTAGTGAACGACAGCTTTGTACTGATAATTCTGTTAGCTTGACCATTCTGACCTTAGTTGTTAACTTGAAATTGTGGTTGATATACCTACACAAAAAAGATAGAATGGAGGGTAGTAAGACTGAAAGAAAGAACATTAGGTTCGAGAGTAAAGTCTTATTGTAGAGTGCACTGGGGTGCGACGACAGTAATGTATATTTTTAGAAAATCCGCATTTTCTGCATTGTTCTTTCCACAACCGGAGGGAGTGAGAATGAGTCGGAAAAATTAGCACACCTTACCTTATCCTTCAAATTTTATTCGCAGATAAAGGAATTTAAGCTTGACAGCCCTGCCCTCAGGCTGTCAAGACTACTCTTAAAATAATTGCTTTTCCAAGTCACGACCGTAGCTTCTTCCTTGGTGTAGTGGTTGGAGTTACCTAGCGTAATGAACCAATCGAGCTAAACTAATTGGAATAATTGTCACTGAAGGTCCTATCATGCCAGACAGTTTGGTTAAGGAGAGGTAAGACTAAAACCAGCAAACCCAATTCCTTGGGAGAAATCGTATTGCCAATTGTACAGAAATGTAACAGCAGTAAGGTGTTTCTCTCAGACGAGGTTGGCAGCGACGCCGCCTTCTCACACAGAAAAAGTGAAGTTAGAAAACGTCACTTTTATGAATATACACCTCACCTTACTCCACGGATCCCTGCCTCCGGCAATAAGGATTTTCCGATTGCTTGTAAAAAGGTCGTGTGACCTGTAGTAAGCAGTTGTCCCTTAGCATTGCGGTTTCACTCTCATGTCATCCGGACCATCTCTAGTTCAGCTTTTTCTAAGGTACTTCAAGAAGAATTCTTCTGCAGCGTGGGCAACCGCTCTCATAACTCCAACAGCACTCAAGAAGTATTTTTCATAAGGCAGGAAGTGACAACCACTCTCGTACTTCCAACGAAACTCGCAATTCTCACTAAGATAATTTTTTGCCCAATTAAAGTCACTAAAAAATAACATTAAACTCCATATTGAACAATAAAATAACAAAATTTAATTAAACAGCACATTCAGTAAATGATAACCCATGTAAATGGTTAAACATATGTAAATCAAAAAATGTGACGTATATTTTCTTACTTAAATGAACAGATAGTTCTCGAAAATTCCAAATAGTTTTTTTTTAATGTAATTTAAGTTGTCGAAAACATACACTAATACATTATGAGACATGAAAACTGATTGAGCAAATGACAGACTGCAGATGTAGGAAGACAGAAGGGAAAAATGAATAATTGTCTGCTATTACGCCATTAGCTAATTATGGTGTAATTTCACTATATTTTGATTTATGTATATTTGACCAGACTACATTGATACAATGTCGTTCGGCATCTTCACCGCATAATTTAGCATTTTCAAATGATGCACACCAAAATGAAGGACCACGTGTACATTTAACGTGATTAGATGATGTTTGATGTGGTATTTTTGATGTGGATATTTTAATCCATACTTTTGACTGACAATGAAGTAGAGCCTTATCACCACATGTCTTAGCTATCTGTTCCGATTGACACCAGTAGGCGGGTCCCCATGTACATGGTTTTATGCCTAATAAATGCTCAGATTTCGTTTTAACTGATGGAGTAACATAACTATCGACAACAATATCCTTATTTTCAGTATCATTATCAAGAATATTGTTGGTGTTAATTTCGGGCCAGTAAGTTGCTGTACAGTAATTTGTTGCGTTACATTTTCTTGCTGTATCTTTTGATGAACACCAATAGGTAGGACCCCATAAGCAAGAAACTTTATCAAAATCTTGCAAAGCAAATGTACCGAATTTATCCGAATCTTCATTAACTGATTGATCGACCTCTCCACCTTGTTTATCCTTTCCACATTTCCCTGGATCACAGTTGATTGTACACTGAGTACATACAATAAGGATATAAAGTCAATAAACAGGATAAAACAGATCCATCAGTCATGGAGACAAGACAAAACCTGAATACGTTACATAAAGTCCCTACAGCACAATTAGCATGATTAGATGTTTGGCCCACAAATTTCTAACACTAAATGAATTTCGACAACTTTCCTATCAAGTTATCAGCGACCTGATGAATCGATTTATCTATGGATAATTGTTTAAAGTATTACTTTAACTAACATTGTATGTTGCATTATAATTAGTGAACAATTTTGTTACAGGTTGGGGTCATGCGATGGCTCAAGAATTACTATAGTTACCGATATAGAGTTTATGATCTAAGGAATTACAGCTGATTGATTGGTCATTATCAGTTTCACTATTTTGAGTTATATTTTTATACATGTATAAACATAAGTTATGAGACAAATATACGACTAGTGTTACGATCAACTAGTTTATTCACATATATAATAAATGTACCATACAAGAGAGTAAATTTAACACAGATTTAGGTGAAAACTAAACATTAGGTAGACTCTCTACAACTTTAACAGAACGGCTTGATCCTGTTGTTCAATCAAACAGGTACCAAAGAAGATTTTCGGATCATAAAATGATATCTAATGTCATATTCAGCATGTAACTGATATGCCTGGATGAATATTTGATTGGTTGAGAATGAGATAGACATATGGGTCTGAGAAATGTAACTATATCTTTATATATATATATATATATATATATATATATATATATATATATATGACTAATCTGGTTTTTGTTCGTTCAGTTAGACTATTGTATCAGAGTAGAACTGCAAAAGAACAGCCGGAAGTAATTGTTAGCACGTCGAGCCATGCGTAAAGGTACCCCAAAAGTTCAGTTTGTCACTGAGCGACCCATATTTAATTTGATGTTTTCCAGTGTAATCATTGAGAACCTAGTCAGTTCCCATGAAGCTTATCAACCTCGAGAAAATGACGATAAACATAAAATATCAAATGATTAGAATAAAAACTTAAAAAGAGGAATAGACATACAGCACATATCTGTTCGACATTTTTACGATCATTTCTTGAACGAGTCAGTAACATTCCAGCTTTCTCAACAACATGATAACACTGAAAGGTAAGTGGAATGAACGTGACATTTTGTCTATATTAATCGAAATGATAAGCATTGACAATTATCAATTCATTTACTGGAAGGAATCACTTACACATGTGATCATTACTTCAAAATTCTTATTACACAACTAACATGACGAGATCAAATTGACAAAATTAATACAAGAATATATGTATTAAGAACAATGAATCTTAAGATCTAGATAAAGATAAAGAATGAATGTATTTGCACTACTGCAACCAACTCTCGACCGTATTACTAAGTGCCTTCGCATCGACCCTGATCAGGTAGACTGTATCTACTAACGCGGCTTAGATTAATAATTAACAACACAGATGACTAATGAAACGTTTTGGTTTGTTTGCACATAGTTCTACTCCGTATATATATATATATATATATATATATATATATATATATACCAATCACTAGGTTGCAATCAGCATTTCACATAAAAAAAAGTACAATTAATCAATATGCACCCAAAAAAATAGTTGTTATGAAATGTAGCATAAAAAGGTATGTAATCTAAGGTAATCAATAATTTACTGACGAAATGATCAATATTAGAACGCTTATATATTGCACCAAATAATTAAGAACAGGATCAGTATCCATCAGTGTGTAAGATGATTAGGAATTGACATCATAAAAATAACTGGAAAGATATATATCAATCATATATAAACAACTTTTGTGTAGACACGTTAATGCTACTAGACAATGTGTATACATATGATATAGAATACTTGTAGCCCAAGTGGATAATAATAGTGTTACTAAGTTCCCTAAGCTAGATGATATAATTGTGAATATTTTGTCACTATTGAATCCGGGAAATGTTAGCAGAAATAATGAATACTTTGCCAAGTTCTACGAAAAAATTATACTCAAGAGAACCCAGATCATTTTCTCCAAAGAAAGCCACAATAAGAGAAGTGTCAACGATGAACTATCTTGTTGAGTGACCCCAAAGTGCATTTATCAGTTTACTTGCTCTTATGAAGTAGGTTATATTTGCCGTTTGATTTGGTCGCTACTAGCTTTCTTCAATCCTACTCTTCCGTCAGCCAAGTGAATAACATGATTTCAATGCATGATGGAGTCAAATAGCTCCAGATGAGTACATAAGAAGAATAAAAACTATACAACCATCAAAACATTTATTTTCGTCACAGATTAGTTTTGGCTGAGTATTGTCGGACACTATGGAGAACTGGACAATAGTAGAATTCCCATTTTAATCAATGTTAACTATCTCACCCCCCCCCCCGATATGAGTGGGCTTCACTAAACACCACTGTTCTCTAGAGCTTCAGGAACATCTTGAAATAAGTTATTAGTGAGTTGACCATTATAGTCAACTTAAAGCGGCATCGTAAACTTTTAATATCACTAAGAGATGCTGGAAATAAATTGTTATACTTTACATTTTCCCTGTTTGCTTACTTTTGAAAACTAACTTCTCACCTGTTGTAATTCCTCACTAGTTTTGTATTCATCACAGATACTACGATTAATAATTGGTCCTCCAAATATATCCCACTGTAATAACCACTTCGTTGTCATAGTAATGCATACCAAACATGGTGACTCCTTATACTTCTCATCGCTTCTAGTCATTGTTGAAATACTAAATAGATTGAGAAAATTCTTCACTTGTTGTTGATAACATTCATTTAGTCGATTGCACTTTTTAGCCAACTCAGAATTAACACATATTTCTGACAACTTCATTAATTCGCATTGTGATTTGAAGAGTTCATTCTGATTACTCGGTGGATAGGTTGTCCATCCAGTTGAACTACAGTAATTCACCGCATTACACATTTTTGCTGTACTATAATCACGACACCAATATGTTGAGCCCAACAGGCATGGGTTTTGTTCGGATAAACTCCACATTGGTATTGATTGACAAAGTGCAATCATCTATATAAAAAGTGATAGCGTCGTAATAAAGAACGTTTACTAACAGAAAAATAGGTTGATCAGAGTAGAGAACACTCCTAAAATACACCTAAAAAGAACCAACAAAACCCGCCTATTTGTACTTAATTGTGTATATTTGAATGTAATGCTTTAATTGCTGAAATTTTTTAAATTTTTTCTGTTTTGTGTGCTTCCCACTTTGAAGGATGCTCTTACGTCATTACCTAGAAAGAGTCGTATACTCAATTAATCCATTTATTTTTATTTTAATATGAAAAATCGGTGGTGAATAATGGCTTATTCACTTGTCGGTATTCAAACTATTAAACTTTACTCGAAAAATTAGCAAGTTGGTGCATTTGCGTAATCATCAGTGACATAATTTGCAATTGAGATAGATTCTGAGCCATCTACCCCAACATTACTAACCAATGATAACTATAACTATAACTAAATTGTACCGTAGGAACTCGGGGGGGGGGTCAGGACAGACCCTGTTGTCTTTTTGTTGTTTCTGTCTATGCTGCCACTGACATAATGGATAAACAGAAAGATAAATTTAACAGAAACCTTCCTTATTTCCAGAAAGTCAGGTTTACAGACTTAGTACTCATAGCAAGTGATTTTATATTCTAAATAAGTAAATCAAACCAGAAAGGACATTTAGGTGAATCTTTTGCTGTTACAGGTTAGGAAACTAACTGAGGCGACCATCTGATACAGCTATGCTTAATTGTTTATTTCTGGGGACCACTCATTTTAAGCATAGGAAGAGACATAGTCGTCTAACATGGTGACCACCTCCAGCCTACACAAACTCAACAATGGATTTAAACAAACCATATCGTCATCAATCATTATCGAAGAGGCTCGAAAGAAGACTTGCTCGTACTATAAGTGTTAATAGCACTATGATACACATGTGTTTAAGTGTGCATGTAGATATACGGATCTGTACATGTTAAATGAGCAAGCAATAGTATTATTATAGTGGCAGAGTAACATAAAATTTTAAATAAATTGAGAAAAAGGAATATAAATTTGGTAGCAGGAAACATTTTACCTGGCATATTTGCTCTGGTGTATATTCATTTTCTATCAGCTTGATTACATCATCGAAGTAACGATCAATCAATTCGGAACACTAGAAGTAGGAATAACAGAAGAAATGTAAGCAATATATGTATAAATCACTTTAAATTACGTTATATTATCATGTTCTCGATCGCGCAATTATCCCATTTAAATATTGTTAATGTCGTTACACCTTAGGTATTATCTGCGATTATTCCAACAATCATTTTACACAAAACATCCAAATTCAGCAATCCTTATAACACCTACAAATAACTTACTGGTGAGTGACCTAGAGCGGTAATTTCGAAGCTCCAATGAAATGATGAACCATTAGAGTTTAAATGCATCTGGTGGATGACAAATAAACCAATCAATGTCTGTCACCCCTCGTGGAGCATAGGTCGCCGACCATGATGACAGTTACTCACTAAATGCAATAGATAAGATCGCACAATATTCCAGGGCAATTGAAGTTAGAAAAGCAAGCCATTAGATGCCAACTCAGTAGTATGAAGGATAAGTGCTCGGTGTGAAGGTCTTGGGCTCGATCCTTGATAGTCACTGACCCACACTACTGAACGATACAGCTATCCGTGTCTTCTGGTTTACAATCGTTGTCTGGTTAGTTATACAAACCTAAATTATTGATACAATCATACCAACGTAGGCTCGAAAACGATTCGCTTCGCGATAAGAATGTGGTGAGAACGTTTTAATCATTAGAGTGAAACAAGCTATTACAGCAAGTAAGTACTTAATAAAGATATTTTATCAACTTAATTACCAGGTACAGATAAGTATGCTTGGTATCCAGCAACACCTTGCCCAAGCCGTAGGAAATGGAACGATGTTGGAACTTGACACTTAGTGGTTAGAAGTCAAGTACCTTAATCGCTGAGCCACCACCACGAGGAAAAATAACACGATGAGCCAATGTATAGAGCCACCAAGTCTTTTCGAATCTAGCTCACCACATTATAAAACTACCAGACGTTCTAGGTAACCAAAATATTGCACCATAATGTGAATCAACTGTAACTGTAAAATATGACCAGTGAATTCAGTTTCAATACATAAACTTCGGTCATGACGTGATTTGCAATTGTTCATTAACTATAATGCCATTTTATAACAAGAATTATATTCAAACCATGCAGATTTCTGCTTTACGTTTCACACTGCAATTTAGTTTCACAATACTCTGGTAGCAAGCAAACATTAATGAGTCGCTGTATCGCCCGGAAATTCACTGCTAAACGTTGATGTTTCACCGCAGAATTTTAAACAGAGAGCAAGACCTTAAGTAGCTTATTTGTCAAACATAGGTATTTGCACTTCATAGTTTGTGTGACGGTTGATTTTATCCAGCTGATAGAACCGATACTGAACGGAATTAGAAATTGTGACTCATTGGTTGGATGGCAAGTATTTTTTACATCAAGCAATAACTCTACATAAGTGATACCGGTATCATTATCAGTGGATTCTTTGAAATTGGTGTTACCAGAAAAAGATTTCTCCTAAAATATTTCATTTTAACTCAATTATCAGGTACATATTTTCGTAGTTGGTTTCCAGCAACACACCAAACGCCCCAAGTACTAAATTCATTGAACAGAAATAAAGATCAATTCAATAAACAGTAATTTCAAACCTACCCTATCCACATAACCACTAGGTAAAATAGAACATGCATTTCTGATTAAATGCTTTAATTCATCTTCTGTTTTGTTATTTTGAAGTTGCCCATAAATTGTTTCGACGAAAAATTTACAAGTCAAACAAGAATCTATACCCGATGATAGAGTTGCAGTCTACATTAAAATGAATGAAGAGATAACAGAAAATTCTTAATAACAATTAAAATACTATTATAATAGTGGAGGTTAATAACTTTGTTATGTCGTCTAAACAGAACGTCGATAAATAAAACTGGAGATAGCCGAGTAGTTAAGAGACTAAGCTTCAGATTGTCAAAGCTAAGGTAATCACTTAGTGTTAGTGAGGTAGCACTTCTCGAAAAAAAAATCAAATTTACAACACTTTTTTGAGAGTGATTTTGCTTTACGCTTGTGAAATTCAGAGTTTGCCAACTGGGGATAGCGACATCCCAAAGCATTACTAACAGTGGCGATATATCACATTACCTATATCCGTTTAACTAAATCGTATTTGACACTTTTAACATCCAACTTTTTAGTGACTACTAGGAGGCTCGTTTGTCAACCTACAACATGTGGATGATTTAGTTCCATTCGATGACGACGCTGGAAATGTACGGAATCGCCTGAACGATTTGAGTAACAATCCCTCCAAGTGAAAAATTTTACTTCAAGACTGGTCTGCATTATCGCCTAGATTGTAATACCTGTGGAGTAGGTTAGATGCACATCTGTCAAGAGAAGGCGAGTATACTGTACTGTATTAGCCTATGGCAGTGAAACATGGGCTACGAAAGTATACGACATGAAGAAGTAATATATATGTACCAGGCTCCATGTCGTTTATGGCTGACTGAATGACCTTGCTGACAGCATGATCCGTTTGAACTAAATTGATAAGGACCGAACTAAATACATCCTTAACTACACCTTTTTCTAGACACTTCGGAGTGCGAAAATATAGGTTGGACAGAATATTGACCAATGCACCGTGCTCTGTAGTAATTAAATTAGTAAATGATCTAACCCTTGCAGCCTATCAATATCCTCTACTTCTAGTGGGTAGAAGCCAAGTGGGATTTCTGAATTTCACTGGAGATTTCGTCAGACACCAACCTATCATTTTCTTTGGAACTTCAAAGTGTCCCACAAGCTCAACTAATTCACTTCCTATCATTAATTTTTGACGTCAACAGAGACCATTCCTGAAGTAACACTCCATTTAGAGGGACAGAAACACCCTACAAATATGTTTGTATTGTTTCTCAAGACGGTTTAGAAGATTCTACATTATATCAGTGTCTTCAACAGAAATAACTTTAGATACATTATAACCCACTACATACAAGCGATACGTGTCACTTAACTAGTATTTGTAGGTCAAAAGGGGTTTTGTGCCATATATATATATATATATATATATATATATATATATATATATATATATATCGAACGAATTATCAAGTACAGATTGAAGAACCTGTGGTTTCAAATGTGATGGCTAGTGAAACTACTACCCACTACTCCAGACTTGCGACATGTGACTAAAATCCGTGCACCTTGACCAAAAAGCCACTGACCCATTTTCGCACTTAAAAATATACCCTGAAAGATGATAACTGAACATTGGTTTTCAAGAGAACCAAATACCATTCCGGTTCTTTACAACCAACCTGAACAGCCATGTGTAGCGAAAATACATAGGTATCAGGGCCACTACTAATAGATCAGATATGGGACATTAAATAGTATTGTGTTAACTGGTCGTCAGAATGTCAATATATAAAAATGGCAGTTTAAGAGCGCAACACATTGGTTGGAATGTGTGCATACATTAAACAGTAAAACTATTATTTCATAGTTGACGTTAATATAACAAAGTGCACCTTTTTATTCCACATAGAACCACTTTAAATCTGTACATTATGCTAAAATTTTATATGAAATGTAATCCGTTTAGCATGTTGGTACTTATCATTTTGTGTATTCTTTGTTCCATGCATTTACAGTACATGACACACATAGTATATACAGTGAACTTAGTTTATAATATAAAATTTCAACCTACTTTTTGCTGTAATTTACATTATATGAGACAAAGTATAAACAGTTATATTTTGCTAAGAATGTATAAGTTAACAAAAATAATAAATTAACTTTTATAACATTATGATTAGTATAACTATTATTTATCAGATAGGGTTAACATAAACAATTACAAACTCAGATCTGTCACTCTCTCCATCTCGTTTTGATCATACTGTAATAAAGTAGAATGTTAACATAAATGTAGTGGTAAATAGATAAGAACATTTACAACAGGTATAAAATTACCTATTTCAACACAGCAAATAAACAAGATAATTACCAACGAGGAGTCTCATGGTAAGATAAAACAGCTGTCTAACAGTCCTTCTTGATTTGCAATGGTTATCTAACCCACGTCAAATCACGATGTCTAATTCAAACTCAACAATTTCGCAATGCTTAACCGTAATAAACATGAACTCACTAATGACTAGTATGATATACTATCACCGATAGTTACAACGTAAAACTTAGTACGTGCGTACATCAGTTCAAGATGCCATTGAAATTGTCGAAGCAAAACCTAGAATGGTGGAGGTAGTAACAGTTAATATTAATGGAGAGGATTAGAGATCGAAGGTGAGATTTGAGAAAATATAATTCAATAAACACAATTGATTGGGGTTAGAAACATCAACCGTTGGATACCGCCTTAAAGATCCAATGGCTAAGCGTCAGACAAGAGATCTAAATGTCCTGCGTTCAATCTACGGTGATTTTCAATAGTTGTCTGATTCAGGTCAATTCGTAACAGTAAAACGGAATACGAAAAGTCGAAATAATATAGTACAATAACGTGGACAACTGTGACCACTCCTGAATTACGTTAATCAACGTCTCCAAACACTAATCGCGCTTATCGCTATAAGTGTCTGCTTAGACCGAAATCAAGCCCTAGTATGTCAGAACCATAATTTCCCCAGTATCTTATGCCTAACCTTAGTAGTCCTCAGTTGGTCGTTTAAAAATACGCGAGAACTGCAGACAAGACATATTTGATCAAAAACCCGCAAAGTAAATCTAATCGTACAGTCATAGTTAAACGAAGTGTGTGCATACTATGTAAAACATTAATGAGATTGCAGACTATTGATCAGCGCAAAGTACTAACGATTTACTATCACTTTTCGGTTCACCGATCTTTCATGTTCAAAACAATTGCTAATACATCTGATAGCAACGATGTGTTAGTAACCTCAAAGTTTGACAAGATATAACTAGATATGATGATGATGATGATAATTCAATTAACATTACGATCTTGACACAACGGAAAACACTGTAGGGATGCCATCTGCGGCTACTGCACAACGAATTGTCTATTGATACTCGAAAAAGAAAAGTAACCCGTTTACAACAGTCGCGATATGAAAGGAAAGTGCATAGGACTGATATCTGTTGACCCACTACGCATCCCTGGCTAAGATCCCAGAGGTCAGGACTCTGTAGCTTTAACCATGCCTTAGAATAAAATCTGATGGCTGTCTTTCAGAGGTTTTATATTTATTCACTATGAATAAACTCACCTGACTGAAGAAAATCTTGACAGCATTTTTTTAAAAAATTAAAACTGTATCACTTAATAAATATTAAACAAACTTACCACTTCTTTTCCTCTATATTATTATCCAATTTTTTTTGGTAAATTTTTGGTGTCCGATTTTATAAAGACTTACAAATTACGAATAAAAAATAGAAATATTCAGTACTCAGAATCCAGGGACATAAAGTTAATAGCATTATTAGCTGTTGACCAATAGATGAAGACTAAAGCTTATCACGAGAACACGTAAAAGGATTTTCGCTGAAATTTTATTCTTAAAGCGGCATGTGAGGACAACGTCTTGCCACCGAATATACAGGGGTGTGGTGGCATTATAGTAATACCCTCCCCTGGATAACCAGCATATGTAGTAGTGATGTCTCCTCGTAACAGAAGGGGGGCCCTAACGATGCATATCTCACCTTACCGCACGAATTTCTGCCTCCAAAAGTATAATATCAACAACTAGCTAGCACGTCAAATACTACTCACGAAAAGCCTATGCGTGGGCTAGCTTGAATGCGTTTTCTGAATTCTATGACTGCCATCCCAGGACCTCTCCTAAAACCCAACTTCGTTTTCACATACCGTCCACAGCAAAGGCAATGCCTTCACACTTCTAACATTAACCAAGATCTTGGACGCGGTAGGAATACTTCTAAAATTCTGAATAAAATTAATACAAGCACAAAACACCTACACCTTTAGTAAGTGTAGTCCGACTAAACTAAGAACAGAGATTACAACTAATTTCAAGAGAGCAAGAACAAATATTTGTGCAGAATAAGATGAATTCATTTTATTCCGTTGGTTTCTCATCAGCTGCATACAACCTAGGATAATATTTTACAAAATTAATATTTAAAACAAAGTTTAACGTACTCATGAGAGTGTTCGAACTTGGTTGAAATCAAACATGTTAGACATGTGAACGTAACTAAAATGTTGAAGAAAATGCTGTAAATATACATCGAATACAGAAGAAGGTACCAGAAGGCAAAATAGAGATCCGAGTTCAAATGATTGCATAATAAGAGGTGGTTGGAAATATTTGATAATAACGTGAATTAAGCTGAGTTGTTAAACTTAAAATGACCTAATTAAACACAAAAGTTGAACTCAACCATCTAAAATAAAGGTGGTGATGTAACGAAAAATGTGATCCAATAAAGAAGTGATAAATGAAATAGGCAATGAAAATGATGACACGTAAGTCATCGCCTATTTCATTTATTACTTCTTTATTGGATCACATTTTTCGTTACATCACCACCTTTATTTTAGATGGTTGAGTTCAACTTTTGTGTTTAATTAGGTCATTTTAAGTTTAACAACTCAGCTTAATTCACGTTATTATCAAATATTTCCAACCACCTCTTATTATGCAATCATTTGAACTCGGATCTCTATTTTGCCTTCTGGTACCTTCTTCTGTATTCGATGTATATTTACAGCATTTTCTTCAACATTTTAGTTACGTTCACATGTCTAACATGTTTGATTTCAACCAAGTTCGAACACTCTCATGAGTACGTTAAACTTTGTTTTAAATATTAATTTTGTAAAATATTATCCTAGGTTGTATGCAGCTGATGAGAAACCAACGGAATAAAATGAATTCATCTTATTCTGCACAAATATTTGTTCTTGCTCTCTTGAAATTAATAAAGGGAACGAAATGTATGAGATTAAAAGTAGGTCAGCCAAGGATGATGATATGGTAAAACAATCGGCAAAATAAAGCTTACCGTCTCGACGTGGTTATTTATAAGTAGTCGTGACGGTAACACTTGATTCTTTTGTGTTGATGACAAAGGCGAAGCACACAATCCTATACTTGCACATAATAGGTCAGGTGCAGTGCCTTCAAGAATAGCATTGACAATTTTCGCACCATATTTTTCAACAATATTTTCACATTGTGAATCGTAGTCAGACGGTAGATATTCGCACACCTAACAAAAACAAGAATTGTGAAGGACATGAATAACAAAGAATGAATGGAATATCCAAAGGAAGATCCAATTATAACTAATGATAAATGGAAACGTTTATCCACTCAACTGCAGTGAAATTTAATATTTCCGTAACTATAATACACTGTAACGTATTCTAAATTTATTACATCTTTACGAGATATTCCCACCCACTTTCACACATAATTGAAGAAAGCTTTATAAAGTTGTATTTAACTTTAAAAAAGCGCTTGTAACGGACACAAAACTCAGAGCCACCTGACTTCTAATAAACAAAAACACACGATTTAAGGCTCTGAAATGAAATTAGGACTTCTAAGTTTTGAGTGTTAAACCAAATACATACTGAAAGCCAAACCAATACACACATATTCAAAACTGGTTTCGTCCGAAAAGAAAAACTTGATTTATTCTCCAACAACAATGGCTAGACATACCTCTATATTGACGGCAAAAGTTGAAAACAAAGTGGAAAAAGTATAGCAGATATTTATCATTAATAATTATCTTCTAAGGTTCATTAATAGAAGCTTGAAACCAATACTGAATTATGAAAAATTACCTAATGTTTCAAAGAAGAACCTTTTTAATGAACATTAAATTTAAAAGAGACACAGCTATTGAAATCACAAAATCAGATCATCGAGAGTTCTGTGGAAGGTGTACTATTCTACACAACCGCATCGTCTTTTCAGATGGACATAGATTCGTAGATGTGTCAAAGATCATCTGTTGCTTTGGGATACATTAATATGTATGCAAATTTACTTGTACACGTGAAACAGGTTACTTTAATGGTACAAATCGAGCGCTTTCAAAACACATCTACGAAAATTACCCTGCCTAACTGCCGATATGGTTATTTGGATTCATTACCAGCTCTACACTAGAACACTTCGTAACTTCTGGTCGCGTCGACCTACTAAAATAATTCTTCAAAATTATCCATGAAATCAAATAAATTTGGACGAAATCGGTTATAAATTAGTCAGGTACTAGTAATTCATTAATTCAGGCTTAAATTTTGCTTACAGGGAAACGTCTGATTTCGAACTTTATTCTAACCTTCACCCCTCCCCCATTTCTGGCTTCCTATAATTATTATTCAATTCTTAATCTTTTGCATAATTTTTATTTGGCTTTAGTTGCATCAGTCAACACTGCATATTCATAAAGTTGGTCAATTACCTCAAAAAGACTAACCTACTCTTACGAATTTTTAACAATTTCTAAGCACATCTCAGTCTACACAAGTAGGAATGGGGTCTATTACTCTGCATGTTTCGTTCATCAATTAACAATACAGCTTTCAAAATAATTACGATAGGTGCATGTTTGAGACTTCATGTACACTGAAGCTACAGAAATTTGTCGTTTTCAAGCCGCGAACTCACTCAGTCAGTCAGTTACAACATAGAACTTTGTACATGTGTACATCAGTTAAAGTTGCCATACCCAAATTAGCAGATAGAAATCAAATTGTTGGATCAAATCCCAGAGTAGGAAAGGTAGTAACACAGTTGGTATTAGTGGAAAGGAATAGAGATCTGAGATAAGATTTAGGGAAATATGATTCAGTACAGAGAAAATTATGATAAGTTCAGAAACTTAGAATTTGAAGTAAAACAAAGAGTGGATGCACCTGCGCCATTCAAAGCGATTTTGAGCCGTATCACCTAAAGTCTCTAACCATTTGTTACGAGCGTCACGCAGACCCCAACCAGGTAGTCTGCACTTCTTAACATGGATCAACCTAACTGTCAATTACTTCATGGACTGATGCCATGTCTTGGTTTGACCGCCCCTAGCTTTCTTCCAGCCTACTCCCACACCAGACAGCATTGCTCATCGAGGTAGTCAGGCATACGTAACACATGTCCTAGCCACCTCAGCTGATGAAGATTTACTACTTCGTATTTCAAAATGCTAATGCAACTATTTAACTGCTAATCGATAATGCGCTAGTGTCAAGAATTTATATATATATATATATATATATATATATATATATATATAAAGCGTAATATTAGTGAAGTTGCTTACAGTCTCTAAAGCTAGCACAATTGCAGCTTCAGTTCGATTGGCAACAGTCAAGTCGAATATCTTTTTGGTTACCAGTACACATAACTGGCAAAAACCGGGAAAATCTTGTGATGTAGACGATGCTGCGATTTCACTGTTAGGTAAATCGATATCATCACCGGTACACATTTCAAACAGATTGCATATATCTTTAGGATCAACCTGCATCAAAGCATCGATTATTTGGCCAAAGTTGTACTCTATTGCGTCTCTACACTAAAATGCATAAAACAAATTGCCCACAAATAAAAATAACTAGCTAGTATAGTAGAAAGTAAAAAAAATTAGTAAATTCACAGAAACACTTACCACGAAGTTAGTAAACAAGACTTATATATATATATATATATATATATATATATATATATATATATATAAAGATAGAAATACTATGTTCGTAATAAAGCTCACACTCCTACCACATAGGTATTCTCCTTGCAGTGATGATATCCTGTGATGACCTGTACTGACCGTAGTACGTGCTAGACTACTCGATGTGCATAAATGGCTGACTGATTGTTCTGTGATATACATTAGATAACTAAAGCAATATAATATTGTTACTTTTGACCTCAGAGACCGATGACTGAGTAGTGAAAACACTTAGCTTTAAACCAATAAGTCAAGGCGGTCTCCAGAACACGTTGAGTAACATCGCAAGCACAGTTAGGCGTATCTCTCTCCATCTAAGTGTAAAATGTTACTCCAGGACCGGTCTACATCATCGTCCATATTAGTCATAGGGAGTGAAATAGTTGAGTGCGTTGACAAGTTTGCTTATTACGGAAGTCTTATCACTCTTGATAGGTTGATGTATAGTGAAATCTCAGCCCGGATTCAGAAAGCTATCTTGGCTTTTACCAACTTATGTCCCTAGTAGCTTAGGTGAGATATCTAACTTTCAACGAAAGACTGAGTGTACTAAGCAGTGGTGCACTATGTATAAACCTATGGGTGCAAAATATGGGCCATGAAAATAGGAGATATACGTAGGCTCCGGGTCTTTGATCAGAGAAATCTTTGGAGCATCGCCAGAATATCATAACGAGACGAAGCAAGGAATACTCACGTTAGACATCTGGTACTAGAGAAAAATGGTAGGAGACCAGTTCCTGAAAAGTTAGATTTGTGACTTTTAAGGGTATATATATGATCAAATTAAGTCAAGACGGTGATAATGGTCAACTTGAACGTGAATCATTTGAAGTTTACTATTTGCTACAAGCTCTAGCTCAATCAGTAGTGCTCGAGAAGAGAGCCTAAATAAAGTCAGTGTTGTTCTGAGGACTCTGATCTTCGAGGTCGAATGCTGCTCTAAAGTTGAAAAATACTGCCAGGTGTCGGTATTCTTATTTTTAGAATCAAGAAAAAACGAATATTTGATCAGTGCATTATCGTCAAGGTCCTGGAAAGCTCGAGACTTCCCGAATCCGCTACTCCCTAGCTCTAGATAAGCGTCAAATGATTACAGATGCTAATATTCCAGACAACATCAGTCGTCACTCTTCGTCGTTCTCCAAGCCTGCTGGAATGAGTTATCGAGTACCCAAAAATTTCGGGACTCGATCGGTTATTTCTTACCATTTTATTAAAGTTAGATGCAGATATCGGTGATTCACTCATAGTTGTTTGAACATCGTTCGGAGTTTCTTCGGGATAAACCTCCTCCCCATTATTAACCAAGTGCTAACCTAAATCCAATCTTGAACCTTTCGTCTCACAGTAGAGCATAAATAGAGATGACAAAGAGGAAACATGTATCCATGTATGTACAACACAAACCTTCAAATATAGCCATAGATACAAGTTGCAAAACCTCAGCAACACGGCAAAATCAGCACTAAATTTGTAGTGGTAGTAGTAGTTACCCGATTGGTAATGAGAAAGTGTGAACATATAGAATCGGGGGGGGAAGGAGGAAGAATCAGTTCGTGGGAACAAAAGTATGAAATAATATTCAGCTCATGATTTAAGGAAGGATAAAGGATAAATGCAACTGAGCCATGTCATCTAGAATTTCCAACCACTGGTCATGGAATTCGTGTGGACCCTAACCAAGTAATCTACATCTACCATCACGACTCAGACAACAGTAAACCACTCCATGGAGTGATCCCATAATTTGGTTTGGCCGCCCCTTACTTTGCTCCGTCCTACTCCGATATCAGCCAGCACCGCTCATCGAGGTAGGCTGTGGTTGGGCATACGTAGCACGTCACAACTACATAAGTTAAGGAAGATTTACAAATGCATCGACTAATTTATCATCTTCCCCTAATATCTGACATCTAACCTCATTATTACTTGCCCGGTGATTCCAGTAAACGTAAACGACCTTCGTAAAACCAACCGTCTATAATCTCGTCCTTCTGTCGTGAGAAGGCAAAATTGCTACAACGCTGGTTGTCTGACGGAAGCGCCTTACTGCCATCGTACCCTCGAACAGTTAACAGTACAACTCCATCCTCGAACCTAAAGTTTGATGTTCTTCATCTTGCCGCTCTACAATCGACCTGCCTTTCATAACAGAACCTAACGAAATAAGTGTTTCAATCGACATAACTAGGTTGGGTCAAGATAAACAAGTCCGACCACCCCGTCAGGGTAGCAGTTACAGTCAGATAAGATTTGAGCTTTAGGAACACAACCTTCTAGAGAATTGCTTTCAAACGGCCTGAACTGGAACAATTTTACCTCCCAACTGCAAAATGCAATACCAAGCAAGCATACTCTGACAAATGTTCACCAGCTATGGAGAAAATACTTGATAACAGTAAATAAACTTAGTGAGAATTAAAATATAATAACTTACAGCAGCAGCAAAGAAGCCCATATTTGTACAGACCTTATCATCAAGTAATTTCTTTAATGCCTTCTGAGTAGTTGGGTTTTTAACTCCCGTTTTAAATTGATTCAGTACGGATAGACAATTTGGGCAAGTTGGCACCCCTCGTGATTTGTATGAGGTCCATTTATGACCACCACCAACCAGTGGGCGTCTTATCCATGAAAACGCATTAACGTTATCGCACTTTTTCCTCTTATAAGTCTAAAAGTCGAAAAATCTCAGATATCAGTCCTATGAAGCTTCAAAATAGTCACGGATTATGATTAGCAATAAAATGAAGCTGTAAGCTTGATTCTAATCATTAAGAAAATGTCTATACCGTAGATTTTAGTCCTATGAATCTTTCCCGCATAATTAAGGCTGCAGTGATTTGGTACATTTTGCTGAGTATCGGAGAAGTAAAAATACCAAAACTGGTTTGGAATGCTATCTTTTGGTAGGCTAGGATTATTGACACTTTAGTTACTGCACATACATAACAGCCAAAGACCATCAAAGCTGTGAACTTAATATATAAGTAAAAACAAATGCTAGTTGCAATGATAGTTTAATTAAGTTTAGAGCTAAAAGATGAACGTAATGGAGAGTCAATCGAGATAGTGAAATACATGGATTGATGCAATATTCAGTACTTGGAGTGACAAAGAGAAACATTACCCCGAATGTGGTCGATTAAGAATTGCTATCATCTGAAATTTCTAGGCAAATATATGTGAAGGGTACTTTCACAAAGTTCGTCAATGATATCCTTAACCGAGAAAGGAACCATGTAGACGTCAGGTTCAATAAGAAGTAGAACACAATACATCTACTTAAAACCTCACTACGCAATTGGAAAGTGGATGAGTAGGTTTGAAATACTTGTAAGCCTGTCGTAGAATAGGCATCATTGGGTAAAAATTACTTTGGCACATTAAAAACTAGTACATTATGAGATGAAATTACGTAATTAATGCTGGAGACTAATTTATTGAAAAGTAGGCCACCTACAAAGGTTATACACTCGCCAATTATTATTATAGAATTACCATGAACCTGCTTACTTACTATGAAGTCAGCCAACGTGAAACGCCTTTTTTCGTTAATGCATAACCCTAGTGTTGCACAGATATCTCCAGGACTCTAATGACGTCAGATTAAGTTGAATTACATGCTTACCAATTTCTCGGAAATTATGTGTAAAACATACGGAATATGAGCATTAATTATATTTTTACAATATGGAATTATTTCTCCTGGAAGATTGTTGCATACTAATTCATTAAGCTGTTCTTCAATCACCGTAGCCGTTGAGTTGTCCTCAATCACCTTTCGCATATCTTCTACTAGACGTTTACAGTCATCACAGATCGGGACTCCAAAGTTTAGATCCTTACTAAGGTTAATCAAAATATACGCTTACTTTGATATATGTATGTGAATCACAAAGAGTAAGGATGTTACACAGAACATTATTGCGATCCTGATGATAACTTAGCTCAAAAACAAGACTCACCTTAATACTTTTCAGTTGGGACAAAGTGTTGATGATGTTTTTGCACTAATCATAAATTAATCATATTAAAAACTATACCTCTTCATTATTTAGGCGAGTTGAACAAAGCAATGGTGCGATCTTGTAATCCCATACAAAGGGCGTAATTAATCGGCAGTTTGTGCAGTCAGAGGAATTATCTACTCTAAATTGTGACCACGGATACTTTTTCCACTCATTGATACATTCAGAAAGAAGATTATGTTCATGCGCAGAAACAGCATTTCGGCAGACTAATCTGTTAACTGTACTATGCGAAACAACCAAGGACGGTAAAAATATTACTAAAAATGTCGCAAAGGTTGAAAGGATTATTACCAACAGCAAATGTCAGAAGAAAGTTCAGGCTCATCTCCCCCGCCCCAAGTTAGACCATGGAATCGAATGAAGGCAACGATAAACGCTTATTTTCGATGTGGATAAACAAACTGTCCATTGAACTACAATCTGTTCAATTTGTAATAGAGACTACTATGACGAAAAATAGTAGGTGAAATTATCGACTGCCTCTCTGGTACTTTATCGGCGGTGGGTTATTTCGAAAACTTTCACTGATCAGACTGATACTTCATGTTCATTTTGGGCATTCTATGAGTTGATTTCTTAATAACAAAAACACGGCCCCACTTTGAGTTTATTCGTCTGATGTTTTTAGCCGTTTATTGATGTCCCTGGAAACGATTAGCGCCGCACTGAGCAAACACATAAACTTGTTGAGGCCTAGCTATTATTTTTCAAGTTTAAAGATATGTATTAAATGCTCTAACACTCCTTCGTCCAAAGAACCTTTTACCAACTTTAAAACACTTTGACCAATTCGTTTAAGCTGACTTGATCATCAGGCTCATCAGAATTACTTTTCGATATTCATCGAACAATAACACAACTAGCAAAGAAAAATGTCGACGACGCTGAGTAGAGGTACGGAACTTAAGCCAAAGTTTTGCTGCACACTTTTATCATATGACTCGTTTCAGACAACGACGGAAATACCTTAAGTCCTTGATTTTGCTTTCAGAGAAAGATCCTTCAGTAATGTCATGCAGCATTACTGTCACGAAATATGACTGGTACTGTTGACGAAACTATCAAAAATAACTCTGTCAACAAAATACTTTTCATATTCCCTTTGAAAAGCGTAGCTCAAATGACTCTGTTAAATGTCGTGGATGATCTCTGTGTTTGTTTCATCTTCTGTCACGCAGTGAAGGTTAAGGTTTTGTCAGTTTAATTGGTGGTTTACATAAAAATAATTGTTTGCACGAATAATCTGTTAAGGCACTCGGGACAACCTCCTGTACCTGGGAAGTAATATCGTTGTGGTAATATTAACAGGGGTAAATGCAAATATCATTAACATGTTGGAAGTTACACATTCCTTGATTTTATTTTATAAGCCTTTTGATAATCACTTAGTGGTTAAATATAATGTAAAATATCATGCACAGGATACCGTTAGTCATCTTTATTATACAACTTCTCAGCTGTGAACGCTATGCAGCGGCGGCAACTCGTGTTCTAGAAACAGCTGCGATCAGACTTTGAACATCCGACCACTAGCTGATGCGAACTAAGTATGTGTACTAGTATATTTTTACCGTCAGCGAGCAGGCCATAACAAAGTGGATTACAACGTGCTTTTAAGCTTAACACAGGGAAAAATGGTACTAGTAAAATAACTCCGGGGCAAACGTTCACTTCTTACGAATATTAATAGGAAAGCAAACATTTCTTATTAACTACGACTAATATAAACGTCAATATAAGATAAAATTAGAACATTGGATCTAAAGCTCTTCTCTCTAGGATTCACCTATGCCTATCTGTTTAGTCAGTCTGATGTTTAAAAACACATAAACACTACCATGCTCTCTAAAAAACTTAACTAGTTTATATAACAATAGTAATTTCTTTCCTAATATCAGGAGCAATACATTTTTACACACAAAATCAGCAGAAACATATCAAACCATAGGAGGGTTGAATGGCTGTACAAACGATAATGATAAGTAAACATCAGACGTTAAATTGCGTTGTAATGTAGTGAGATATTTAACTATGTGAATAATGACGTTACGAAATTCGGAATTCAAAAATGCAAGGAGCAATAAAATCATACATACGGAGTGCAGTATTTCTGAAAGGAGGTATATCGGTTAATAAAGTCCGATTGTTTGAAAGTGAGTGATCATTGGTTAACGGCCGCGGGTTTTACAAAATCGGCCTTGTTCAGAGGTTCGGGGGGGGCTGAGTTAAGCTATATGTACAGCCTATTGTGAAATTATAGGTTTATATTTTGTCCGTTTGCCAATTGCATATTTTGCGATCTTAAAAATGAAAAGATGGGCATCAGAGGAAAACACATGGGATACGAGATTAGATATATATAAACCATCTCATAACTTATTTTCATTCCCACACCTGGATTTTTCACTAAATTACCATACATTTTATTAATGGGTCAAATTATCGCAGTCCGATGCGTTTGCATAACCATTTTTTATTTCGGACCACTAAAGAAGAGTGAATAACTTCCAGAGCTGTGTTTTAGAGGACTAATTCACTTATTCTGGTTGTGTGAAATGTTAACATTTCATTTCTATGATTGTTACGTTCCTCTTACCCTATCCTCCCGTTTAGTATATTAGCTGTTATTATATTGTCTCTTACTATGGACTACAGTTAATTAGTTGTGTACAGGTTACCCCCATTTGCCACCACAATCTCTTCTAGTTCGTACTAGCCTAAGATCCCTAATTGGCTCACTGCGCGGTCTAACTTTGCGTATATATAAAGGCACGATTGAAATATAATTTGACTGAATTGGGTTGCATTGAATTGTGTGTTTGGTGTATAGATCGTTGTTTTCTCCATTTCTGGATTGGGGGCTGGTAGTCGCGGGGCAGCCGTGTCCGTGTACTGATTGGCAATTATCAAGAGTACTGTGTATTTTTTTCAATACATAACACCATTCAATCCTGCTTTGGTTTGATATGTTGTTGTTGATCTTGCCTATAAAAGTAGTCTGCTCCTGATATCAGTAAATAAATTATTATTATTATTATCTTTCATGTAAATTAGATACTGGCGAGGAGTTGGTCCATTTAATACAGTTTTTGTTGGCCATTGAGACATTAGCAGTACGTTAGCCTGTGCAAAGCGTACTGTTTCAATCTCACTGCCTGTACCAGTCTTTCTGTATTATTTCTACTCTCCAGTATCCTGATGGTATTTCTTAATCGGCCGGTTGTCTTTTGTGTTAACTTTATCCAATGGAGCCCTAGCTTGGCCCAATATGCCATTTTTTGGGTGCCTACTGAAACTTCTGCAGCACTGTTATATTATTTCTTTAGGTGTGATAGATCACTACAGGCTTAATGAGTGAATGATCTACGGCAATCAAACAATTAATTTCGTTCGATGTTGGTGTTTACCTGGGATTATCAGATGATACATTTGTTGTGTGTTTAATGGATGTCGAGCTGGAAGTTGTAAATCCAGAAATCGCTGCTTCTGGTTTAAGAGGTCGATACTTATAATGGCAACAAGTTATGTTATTACATATTGTAAATTGTTGTTTACGTTCGAATCTGCCAACGCTGACAGTGAGGGTGGTAGTGAAGTTTGCTAGGATCACAAGCACATCATTGACCCCTAGCTGGCGGTGTTTTGGTGTGAGGGTCTGGATCCAGCAATGTGATTTGTACATACATTTTCCAACCACAATTATAAAACCCTTAGTATCGATCAACATCACTGTGAGCGTATTTTCATCATAGCCTGATATGATTGTCGGTATAAAGCTATTGCCATAATTGCTGGGTTCTGTTAGTTTCACGTTAGATTTGCTAGAATAATACGCCCGAGGTTGATAGGGTTAGAAGGCTAACTTGGATTTTTTCCGAATATTCAAATATTGAATCAAATATACAAACAATTGTTACTCTACAAAAATTCTTCATGAATTTGACATGTTACTTATATTCAACTCGATAAAAAAACAACACTATGCCATTCTTTTCTTTGTACACACTGTTGTAAAAACAACCAAACCAGGATGACCTATCAGAAAACATGATATAATTAATAGGTAAACAACGACCAAGCAGTTCGGTTATAATTAGCAGTTGGAATCCGAAGAATAAACCCATACAATGAAAGTTTAGTTTCTCACAAATATCATGACCATCTTGGTCTAATCCGAAAGTGATGTACAGGAACGTTATAGATTCTCTTACTTGCTTAAATTATATTGTTATGGCTACGTTGTATTGCTAACTTGTCAAGACGTCCGAATTATTAACAGTCTTACTTGATTACCTACACCTAATAAACTGAACTCCTTGAAAATTGAGACAGCTGCCACTGTGTTCGTTCGGTTGCTGATGAAAAAGTCTGTACATTTACAGAGGTTGCCCTACTTAGTCTTAAAAGATTAGTAACTGTTAACTACCAATTTATATATAGATTGAGTTATGTCATCAACCGTCATTTTAAATAAACAAAGGTTTCGGAACTCAAGTCAGCTCCACTCTATCTTCATAATAAAATTTTTCCTCGGAAAATCAAAATTTGTGCAAAACAATTTCTGATTTTTTGTTTCACTATAATTTAAATTCACCACTTTAAAAACGTATGTCGCACTAAATAAGTTAAAATTTATAGTTGAAAAAATTTGATTTAATCACAATTTCATTATAACCTGTAATTACGTTTCAGCAACTGAAGTTACTGCTTAAAAGCCTGGCAGTATCTCGGATGCGTATTGGCAAGAAGTGCTATGGTACAACGTAACACCTTAATGCTTCCTGGTCATAAATTGTTGTCCAACTAATGTCCCATTGAGTGGAATTAAAGTATACGATCCAACATATTTCAGCAATATCATCGAAATCGTAATCAACTTAAGGCAGCTGTGATGACGCCATTTGAATGCATTTGGTATCTTTAAAACCTTGTCATTACCGTGTATACATTAGTTCTTGATTAGTCAGTGAGACTGTAAGTACCATTTAGTGACTAAAATTCATATCTTAAGAGGTTATGAATAATCCCAAAAATATACTCGAACAGACTCCATGGTCCTTTCATGATAGAAAGTAAGGTTGTCGAGGTAGCTATCACACCGACAACACTGGATATTGTTTGATCAAATTAATGTCCACTGTTGGACTCCCATAATTTTAGTGTGGATTTGTAATGACATTTTTAAGTCAAAGAGATAGCCAGTAAACGTGCAAAAGCAAGGAAAATTGTTTGTCATATCATTTTTAGACTTGTTAATATCTTTTCAAAATCAGCGAACTAGTGTTGGTGTTGCGAAATTCGCATTACCGAGAATTTTGACTGATTAGACAATATACACTTATCATCACAAGTATTGTTGCTGTTGATTTGACAGTGGAATAAGAATAAATGATATCCTAAAGGCCTGCTCCCGTGATCAACTACGCCCAGCTGTTTCCTGGAATCATAGAACCATAGACGAAATGCGTGCAGTTGTTTTTGGAGGTGCACTGTAATACAATATATGCTTTTGGTACCCTAGTACTATAAACTGTAAAGTTTGTTGCCTTTGGCTTTGTTTTTGATTGATATCTTCATATAGTGTGGATTCCCAAACAATGATACTTCATTAAAATCCATTTAAGAGCCATATCATTCTGATCATACCTGTAAATTGGTATGCTCTCATGTACAGAATGCTACCTGAAAATAAAGCTATTATTATTTGTTCGGGTTTTACAGCTATCAGTTGTGCTAGACGATTGGGTACTGAATTTTTCTTTGAATAGAGATGTCTGTGTTTGGGCCAGATAGAGGGTGTGAGCCAAAGACTGTCAGTGCGGTAGTGTTAATGGTAGTATTAATAACGTTGATGCTAGTGCATGTATTGAGATGGGTGATAAGTATGATTAGAGTACGTCACGGAGTCATGTCTATAAGAGCAGATTATCATTTAAATTTCCTGAATATGCACCTAGTTGTCATAATGTAGACTCAGTTGGATACCTTAGTTTTGTAAAGGGACGGGCTGTTGTGTTTTCAGATGCTAGCACTAGTGGTAAGACGACGCCGACGTATCTGACTTCACAATGTACAGCAGAGGCCGTGAGTGCCATCCGATGCTGCAAACTTCTACCTTCAGCAGATCATGTGGAAACCAGGCAAATTCTCAAACGGAGATTCGTATTGGTCCTCTGTGATTGACAGTTAGGGGTTTGGAAAAGTGAAGGATGACGGGGCTGGGGTTATGTCCGACTTCCATTTGATTCTCTCCAAATCATCCTGGCAACCAGTCAGAGGTATACTGTAATGGCAGGTTCTACAGTCTCCGCCTTATTAGAGAACGAATTTGTTAGCTCTACTGTGAGGAAATTTGGCGAAAACAAACCCTTCTGGCGAGCTTGGAAGGCTAAAAATAACTTCGATCCTACAGAAATCAAGAGGATGCCGTTGAAGGCACGTTTCCGGATGGCGAGGTTTATCTACAATTATAAGGAACTGGTAGAGGGTATCAAACTTCAACATTATGGTTTGGCGATCTAAAACTTCTACATGGATCTACCACCGACTGAACGTACCTCAGGGCTAAGACTGGACGTTACTGGTTATGCATCATGTTTTCCGACAGACGAAGCTAACAGATCGACGGCCAACAAAGGTATGTTACTATATGGGTCCCCACTACTTTATCCACTAGGGTTTGTAGCACCATTTAAAATGTGTTAAACATATGCTTGGGAAAATGTGGCAGAACAATTTAAGTTAGAATGATTCATTAGACAGTGTGTTGATTGATCGATGAGTGAAGTGGACGCGTCGTATCCTCGTTATATCGCAAGCAATTGCACCTTGGTCTTCAAACGTGACGAGACGACACTAGTTTGTAGAGTTATATGTTCAGTGGCGCTTTAGAGGGTGTATTTGGCGCCAGCATACGTTCGCCCACAGCCAAGCCGTCGAACATTATTAAGCAAGCTGACCAGAAAAATGTGGGTCGCTCCCTTCATATATATTACTACCAAAGGCTTATAACCAGATGCTACCACTCATAGTTTGTATATTTGATGTGAAAAAGGAAGGGTACTGTCGATCTATAAATAACTCGGCATTTTGAACGGACTCTATAACGATTATACATTATTTGAGGAATGCGTCAGCAAGGTGCTTAAGCTCAGTCCCTAGTAAAGTAATTCGTATCAGTAAAGAACCTCCTAGTAATTATTAACACTATATACTACCTTAAGTAAACCCCGCTGACTCGGTATCAAAAGGCAAATGAATGTGGACGTTCTTGTGGATAAGTTGAGTATATGGTAACTACAGCGATAGCTTAAACATCATATGATCAAGGGTTTGCAACACAGCAAGCGGAGAACATTATTATTTATAGCTACAGAATGAGAAGCAAGAGGAATGAAGTTGGGCAAAAGCCCAAATTTTCCTGAACTATAGGGATGCATAGATATCCTGAATCTTGTTGCATTGCGAGTCATAGTTGGCTTGTACTAGCGCCTAGACCTGAACAACATATTTTGTGAAGCCGTACATTAGTTAGTTCTGCCGACCAAAAGTTCACTTTGATTGTATGATGTTTCAAAGTCACTAAGTAACCAATGGGTTAACCAAGTACTGGTGAATATACGAGAAAAACAAGGCTCCTTGGAAGAGGAATATGTGTTTGGGGTGTAACAGGAGGAACGTTTGTCTTGGATAACAAGTGATACAGCAGAAGTTGGCTTAAACGTTTCTGTCAGTAGCTTAACTATTGACCTAGTTTCTGTTGCATGACTAGTGGCTTGGTAAAACTGGATAACCTACTCTAATTTGCACTTCCTGATGACTCCCTTTAGCGCGACTAACCCAGCTTCGGTGGCTAGGCTTTGCGATTGACTAGTGGTTAGTTGTGAATCAAATTATATTTATAATAGTCGCGTGAAAGAGCACAGGTAAGAAACAAGATCGTTACTGAATGCTTTGTCACATGGCGCAGGTTAACTAATCATCCACCTCTTTCATCGCCTTTTTCTTGTCGTCGTTAAACAAAATGACATTTATCGGCCATTTAATAAAGAGAATGATAGGTGTTGTAAAACTGATTATTCCGCTGATCCTGCGCTACACCCCATGTAGAATCCAAACTAAGTCAGTTTGGATTGAAGAATAACTGTCGAGGTTGGTTTAGATACGCGTACTCTTGCCCAGTAGAAATTCAGAACAAATGGTTGGGTGAGAAACGGATCTATGTAAAATTATTTATACAAGGTACATTATTACCTAAACAAATGTCACCACCAGTTATTCAACCCAAATTTATCCCAAAGATTGGAATAATCAATTCAGTTTTTATGAAATAAACAAGAAGGTTATTCTATCCTTACGGGATAGATCAAGTATTGCTTGTCCAGAGAGTAAGGTCTAAATCTACAGAAATATCAATAACAAAGTATCAAAGGTTACTTGTTACAACAAAATAATACAAGTTCTGGAAGTGTGCGTCAATCCACAATCAAAAAATGCACAAACCCAGTCAATTCAAGCAATATGGTCCAGAGGAAGAACGAACCAATATGGCAGCCGCCAATCCGAAGTCCAGTAAAACAAAATATATAGAATCAATGAGAATAATAGAAATCCGGTAGAAACTCAAGGGAAAAACAACCATTACAATGAAAATAAATAGCGACTAACTCGAAAAAGTCATTAAAATGCATATCCAAGTGGAAGAAAAGGAATAAATGTACTTTTAAACACAAAACAACGAAATACAATGGGGAAAATGCTACTTGGAGGAATTTTCACACAGAATCATCAAAAAGGATCTTACACCCCACCCCACTAGAACCAAAACATAATTATTTCCGTACCTGAGGCACCATGGCATTCGCATACCAGACGATGTCGATAGATAAATAAAAAATTTTAAAATGTTATCAACCCGAAAAATATAATAAAGGAGGACGAAACAGCGATCAACAATTAGGTTAAACATCTTTAAACCTGCATCAACAAGTGTCAGTGGTGAACGAGTCATGTTTTGAATTGGTTTTCGAGATGTAGGGCAATTTAAAATAAATGCATCACACTGGTATGTGGTGTCATTAAGTAATAACAATCATCCTTTAAGTAATAGTTAGCTTGGGTAGGAAAATATGTCAAAGTGTTTTGTTATGGAATTCTGATTTGCTTTAAAACGAATATACTGCCAGTGATAGAGTCATATGTCATACGAATATGTAACTAATAGGCAATTGTTAAAGAAGCTGAACACTGGAACAATTGAATGTTGTTTGACTGAATCAAGTTCCAGTGCTAGCAGTCATTTGTTCCGGAACGAGTGAGTGAATATTCGTGTACTGTTGGGGTCAACACTATGCAGAAGTATATTTCTAATTACTTTGTATATTTATTGCCCTATTCTAGACTACTGTTATTGCTATTGTTGTTGCTATTGATATTGTTATCGTCATCGCTGATATTGTACACAGAGTAATTAATAGTTTTTCTGACAACTTGTTATTATTTCCGTTGGGTTGTGGGAATAATAAACAAGGTCGATACTCGATTGATTAAAGCCTTTGGTCAGTAGAAGCAAGGCAATAGTCTTCTGAACTTCAGTAGGCGCTCAATCGTAGCAATTCAGTTGGTTGATTTGACAGCAATAGTCGATTTATATTATTGTGTAAAGTATAAATGTGTCGCAAAATGGTGCCGAAATACGTACGATAATAGCAGCTGTTTTTGTTTTTTTATTAAGTGCTATGCAAATGAAATAATTGCATTTGCTTGTGAAACTTTAGGTATGATGATAATTGATTTTTATAGCTATACTACGAATGGTTTTAAGTGTCAAACCTGGGTAGTCTTCAAATTTACCTTTAGTTATATATGCATTGGTTAACTAACTATGGAAATGGGAATATAACCACAGGGGATGGGAAGATTAAACTAGGTTTATGTTCTATAAAACGAATGATAAATATTTATAAAATTCCAATGAGTAGAAATTAAAATTTCCGATTTTTCGCGGCTTAGTGCAAGTTGCTTCTTCAGAGAAATGAATAAGCGAATTGAATTAATACAAGATTAAATAATACAATGGAACAAATTGAAACGAGATATGTATGCAAATGTTAGTGTAATGCGAAAGGAAAATATGTGAATTTGTGAGAAAAAATTGTATGTACGTTCATCAGTATGAAATTTGTTGTACTTTTTATTGTGGTTAGTCGGATAAAAAGTCCATGTTTGGTGGATAGAAAGGCCTTTCCTTTTGTTAAGTGTAGTTGGATTTAGCAAAATGTGAAGCGCTTCAGCTATTTGTCCTTCCTTATAACCGAAAAAACCTTTTTGAATAATTTGGATATTTTTGATATCGATTTTATAATTGTGGTAGGAAGCATGTGCTGCTATTGCTGATTGAATTTACAATTTTTCAAGTTCAACATAATTATAAGGAGGTCGTTTAGTGTAGCTTTCATATTCTTTGGCACAAGTTTTGATTTCTCGTGAAGGCTCTCCAATATAGAAAGCGTCACAATAAACACAACCTAGCCTGCAGACACAATTCTGTGTTGAGGTGAAAGGGATTTTGTCCTTTATTTTAACCAATGCACCTCGAATAGTGTTGGTAGTTTTGTAGAAAGTTTGGCTTCCGTGTTGTTTTAGAATTCTTTGCAATTCATCTGTTGTATCTTGGCGGTAAGACAGAACGGCTGTACCGATCCAAGATATTTTGACTGATTTACTATTAGTTAGTAATAAATCGTTTCGTGTTTGCAAATTTTTAATAATATTCTTTAGAAAATTATTAGGCCGTAAGATGTTGATTATATTTTTATATTCAGATTTCTTGTCATCTTCTGATGTAGTGAGTCTGGCTCTTCCGAATAAGTTTAGAACCAGTTATATTTTTGCACTGAATGGATGTGCCGAATCGAAATCGATATATCGATTTGGATGTGTGAGTTTGCAATAGATTCTCAGACTAAGAGTCCCATCTAAATTTATTTTGACCAGGCAATCTAAAAATGGTAACTCGCTAAGCTCACTTTCACTTTTTAAAGTGAATTTGATATTCTGAGATAGGTTGTTGATTCGTTTTGAGAATGATCGTAGAAAAGTCTTTTTGATGATAACAAAAGTGTCATCTACATATCTTAGCCAAACCCTTGGTCTAATGGCATTAATGAAAATGTGAGATTCAATATGGGCCATGAAAAGATTTGCTACAATTGGTGAAACGGGGGGAAGCCCATTGCCACTCCGTTGGTTTGTTTCTAGAAAAGCCCCTTTGAAGGTGAAAACTGTTGAATTCAAGCATAGTTTTAGGGATTTCATGATTAAACTGATGCCTATTGGGCAACGGCTAGATAGTGTGTTATCAGTTTCTAATAATCCATTAATAAATTCTTGATAAATATCAATTGGAATAGTTGTATATAGAGGTACAATATCATAGCTTACCACTGTTTCAGTATCTTCAACTATCAAATTTGATATTCTTGGTTTGAAATCATATGTATCTATGGCAACATTGTGTAAATTTTGTTGTGGTGGTTTTAAATAGTTGCTTAGATATCTAGCAAGCGCATATTTTAGAGTGCTGATGAAATCAACTCTTGGTCTCAGTGGGACACTAGATTTATGAACTTCTGGTAAACCATAGTAACGAGAAGTTGTGCATGATTTAGGATATAAAGTAAACCAAAAGAGAGGTACCAATAAATGGTTTTAATTCTATTAGAAGTTGACCCGTCTCAGATTTCACTCCGTTTTTTATCGTTGAATGATTTTTTTGAATCAATCATTAGATTTGGTCCTGTGAATAAATGCTCAAAGTCTTTTTCTTCATAAGCTGTTTTATTCATTATAACTGTGGCGTTGCCTTTGTCTTTTTAATAATAATAATAATAATTTATTTCCTGAATATCAGGAGCAAGCCATTTTTACAGGCATGATCAACAATAACATACTAGATAGTTGTAATGAATACAGTGCTCCTAATTCTCCCCTTGACAAATTAGTAGGAAGATGATTTTCTTTAGTCAAGATGTGAAAAGTTTTTGATGTAAAATACGATCTTATTTATCAGGTGATTTTTCTAGTAATGGCTCCAGAATCATATATTTTCCTTTCACATCACACTAACATTTGCATACATTTCAAACTACCTTGACTCAAATGACTTGATGTGACACAATCAAACTCGCATTTTGATTGTACGAACTTGTTTTGTTTTTAATTTGTTCCATTGTATTATTTAATCTTGTATTAATTCAATTCGGTTATTCATTTCTCTGAAGAAGCAACTTGCATTAAACCATGAAGTGCACCCGGCATATGACCAAGTTATATATATATATATACAATGTGTCAAAGGTGATTCGTCGATAAGTCCCGGGGACGATTGGATGATGACGCGACTCTCGCGAAGAGTACTTATCTAAAAATGAATCCTTGGAAAACGCTAGTGGTTTATGGTCGGTGAATATTATAAATTCCCGGCCTTCGATGGAATGTTGAAAATGTCGTACAGCACAGTACATGGATAACAGTTCAGATCCAAAATTGCTGTATCTCGATTCGGTATTGTTTAATCGTCTTTACCGACTTTGGCCAGTCGATTGCTGCAAAACTGTACTGATGGCTGAGTCAGATGCGTCAACTGCAATGCTGACAGGAGATTCTGTATTGTGATGTGCCAGCATAGTCATATTGGTGATTGCTTCTTTAGTTTCAGTTAAGGCTTCATTTGACTCTGCATCCATTGTGACCACCTTTTTATTACCTCGAAGCTGATCCGTTAGTGGTTTCATGATAGATGAACAGTTCGGTATAAATCGTCTGTAGAAACTTACCAATCAATTGAGAACTCGCAGCCGCTTAGTGGTGGTTGGTTCCAGGTACTCTAGAATAACCGCCACCTTGTGTTTTTGAGGTTGTATACCATTCGCATTAATAGTATGCCCCAGGAAGTCCAACGAGGATGTTCCGATTCGGCATTTCTGTATGTTTATGGTTACTCCATATTGTTGCAGTCTACTAAAGACTGTGTCCAAATGTTTCATATGTGTAACCTCGTCTGGGCTTGCTATCAAGCAGTCGTCGACGTATGCATGGACATAGTCAAGCCAGCGGAACATGTCATCAATGAAACGCTAAAACATATGTGCTGCATTTCTCAACCCAAATGGCACTCGGAGGAATTCGTAAAAGTCAAATGGGGTTGGGTTAGTGATTTTAGGTTTGTCACTTTCAGACATCGGTATTTGGTTGTATGCCTTTACCAAATCGATTTTTGAAAATATTGTCATTCCCTTCAGGGTGGCCGTTAAATCGTGGATGTGCGGCAACAGGTAACAATCAGGAGTAGTCTGGGCGTTGAGACGTCGATAATCACCGGTGGGACGCCAATCATTTCTATCTTTCTTCGGGACCATGTGTAATGGAGATGACCATGGACTACTGGGTGGGCGAATTATTCCCAGGTCAATCATATGAACGAATTCGTTTTTCGCTCTCCTTAGTTTTTCGGGTGCGCGTCGGCGTGCTTTGGAGAACACAGGTTAACCTGCAGTCGTGATGTGATATGTTGCATTGCTAGCTACACATGATAATTTCGATGTTGCCTTATTGAGATCTGGATACTTGTCGAGTATCGGCTGAAAATAAGGGCTAATTAAATGTCCAAAACGAAGAGGACATAAGCTACAACCTATGGAAGTGGTCTCATGAACGTATAGGTTTGCGTTACTATCCACTAGTCTCTTTTTACTAGGGTTCACAAACAGGTTGTGGTGGCTCAGCAAATCTATGCCTATGATAGGTATTTTCACGTCGGCGATAGTGAAAATCCAGTGTATGGGTTTTCGTACACCCACGTTTAAGTAGATATGTCGTTTACCATACGTAGCTATGTATTCTCCATCGGCTGCCTGTAGATCGAATGCAGCTTCATGTTGGCGATCAGATGGGGCTGCAGGAAGGACGCTAACTTCTGCGCCAGTATCGATGAGGTAGCAAACCTTCGTTATGACGTCAGTGACAAATAACGGGCGCTGTTTCAACTGGCTACGGTTTCAGCTAACGCGAGATAGTTTCCCGATTCGTCGACAGGGAGTTTGTGTCTAAGGAAACAGCAGGGGTCTCTACGCTTCTTGGAGTCCATGTCATAGGTGTTGTTGTACAAATACCAATGTACCAATGTGAGTTTTTGCTTCGTCAAAGTCGAGATGACGATCTTCTCCGTGATGATCTTCGTCGACGAAAATCGCTTGGTCGATGTCGTTCCTGTAGGTCGAGAAAACAAGAGGAAGTATTGCACAATTACGTCAACTCGTTTTCGGTAGCATGAGGTATTCTAGTAACGGAACAAACTTCATTGTTGCGAGTTTTGGTGATCTCCAGAATTCGATCAGCAGATGAAGCTAGTTATCTACTGGGTTGTTATTAAACGTTACCAGAACTGCTTGTACTTGTTGTGGCAGTTTTGATAGGAAGAGTTGACGGAAAAGACCTTCACTGAAAGTGCGTTGACCAATCACTTCTCGCCTGCGCGACAACATTTCCGTCGCTGAAGCACTACTGAGCTCGATGGTGTGAAACAACTCATCAAGATGTTGTCTGTCGGACAAGTTTCCGTGTTTGAGAATTGATCTTTCGAGCTAATCATAAGGTTCTAGACAGTCAGGGCTTAAAAAGAAGGGGGTGACGTACCTGTTCAATTCACGCGGAAGTGACCTCACGACGGTAAGGAATTGGACGCATGAGTCTCTTAGGGCGTGGTCTAGAAACTCGGCTTCTGCGTAGCAGAACCAAGCTTCTATGTTTTCTTTCCTGAACGGAATGAGCTGGAAGTTTGGGGGTATGGGAGTTTTAATCTTAATGAACTTAGGAGTCTGATCAGTCATCCCTTATATGCAATATATGCAAATAAAAAAATGAATGTAATCAAAATGTGCAAACAATGATAATCACACCAAAAATACTGTTAAAAACTATAAACAGAAACGAACTCACAGTTACGAACGTGTCTAGACCACATGGTGCCCACCAATGAGGTGCACCCAGTATATGGTAAGGTTAAGTTTGTCGTATTACCAGAACAACTTCTAATGATTGAACACACTCTCACGAATGAGAATAAATCAGAAGGCAGTGAAGGGTGGGAGAGAAGTTATATTTGACCGTAAATAGAGCATCAATGGGATAGAAACGTCTAGGCTGGCAAACTAGGGAGAGATGCTTCCTACGGTGTGGTGAGACATGATTTGGTGATGATGCGTGACCCAGCGTCTTCAACTAGTCGTGTCCGCTAAAACAAACATAGTCAGCGTTAATGTCTAGGACCTATGTAACTATTTATTTTGGGGACTATTTACCGATACAGCCACGAAACGTCAGAAATTTTAATTTCTACTCATTGCAATTCTACAAATATACATCACTCACTATATAAACAATCTATCCATTGCTCAATTTATTTAAAATTATCAAAGTTAACCTTGGTAATAATATTTAGGTTAGCGTTCTAATTAGTTTTCTTGGCACGACATGTCTTGATTAGTTAGGAGAGAATATTCTCGGTCTCATCGTTTAACTGTTATTAGGTTCAACAATATTACTGATTCATAAAAATGTCACATTCCAAATCTACTCTTTATATAAATTATTCTACAAATGAATTCTCTCGAATCTTGAATAATTTTTCTTCAAGCCATTCGGAAAACACATTCACTTTCTTTATATGTACGATATGTTGGCAATTTCATCTCTTCTGGTATCTCGTTAAAAATATTCGCACCAACTATTATTTCTAGCTCTACAAGCTAAATAATAGGAACTCTGAAAGTGTGAGTACCACTCACTTGTCTCAATCGCATACCAGTGTTCTTTCCTTTTAACCCATTTATAAGCAGAAGTGGTGCGTCATGTCTTTCAATGCCCGTATAAACACTTATTTCTGCCCATTCCTTTCAGGATACCAGTGTTGTTGTTTTGTGTTCTCTCTGCTTTTGTCTTGCTTCTAGTTGTAGATGATAATGTATGAAGTGAGTATGGAACCTACTAACACAATACTACTGGCTTCTCTTTTACGCCCAAGTTCCACGTTCCCTTGGTCTTATCTCGCATCTGGACATGCTCAGTGATCCATTTTGCTCACTCTCAGCCGTTTTCTGGAATTGTAAGCGCGCAGTTCTTAGTCATATATTCACCATGATACAACACATATTTTATGTCCTAGAGCTGTAAACTTTGACGCCTTTGGTTTGGTCCCAAATTCATATATTCGTATGTTACGAATGTTCTTACAGTGACATTATCAAAATATTTGTATGTATGTAGGCCCATATCTTGTGATCATACCTATAAACTGACATGCTCTAATATGCAGAATGATACTTGATAATAGAAGCTAATCATTTATTTCTGTATCGCCCTTCTGTTTCTTACATTACTGTAAAACCTCGATGCAGTACAAGTCTAATAGGCTGACATATAAACTAGACAAACTTATGCTTCCACTAGTACAATCTCTCTAACTAATCTTAGCAAACGTTACAGTTAAAAGCGATTTCCTTGAGATGAAGTTAGCTAGACAAGCTCTTTCCATCAAGAAACGGTTGATTCGTATTACAGATTACGCCACAAAATATACAGTTTGCGCAGATATTTTACTACGGTTAATAAATCGTGCCACATAATCCCGCCTGCTAATATGTAAAGAAAAGTTCATCCAGTCACGTAGCCAAAAGACTACTGAATAAAACGACAAACAGATGCAAGTGATAGCAATTCGAAAACAACCGGTTACAGGCAACGCCACCAGGGTAGATTGATTTAGCTCATTTGGAATAGATAAGCAGTCAGTTTCTATGTGACGTAAGCACTGATGACATAACTTAGAGGGAAAATGAGACTTTAATTAAACCAGCCAGCTTAATGAACTCATTATAACCACAAGTATCTTCTCGAGTTACTAGTCTACTCATAATTTGAACTCATCGTGTAATCTAATTCAGTTTGCATAAATAAAACCTCTTACTGTTGGTAAGAGTCCCCAAATTATAGGATTGATTGTGTTATAACGTGACAAAAGTTGATTGATTGGTGGGGGAACGCCTACTGAAGTGTGGCTAGTTGATAATGCGTGTTAGCCCTATGCCTACTCGGTCTCAAATTAGAGATACAAGCATAAAGCACGCGGTTGTTTGTTGGTAGTGTTCTACAATACGAAAATACCTCTAGTACCGTAGTACAGAAAACTGTGAAGCTTGTCACCGTTGGCTTCTTAATTAATTAATATACTCATACATCGTGAATTCCATAACAGTAACTCAATTAAAGCCCTGTTAAAAAACAGGCCATACCATTCTTATCATGCCTGTAAACTGGCATGCTCCCATGTACAAATTGCTACTTGAGAATAAACTATTATTACTATTATTATTATTATAGAAGAACAAGCCGATAGACCAACCAAGACAGAATAGGAATCAGAATCAGATTCGTATTATATTCCACACATTCCTTTATATATACAAACTAATCGTAGTGATTGCTCATCGAATTGAAATTATCAACATTTATAATAATACAGTTAAATTTCGTCAAATGTGCTCACACAAAAGTGATGAAAGTTTACAAATCATGTTAACAAAAATCAATACAACTTGACAAAATGATCAACTGTATTTCTAGGGATTTCTAACCGCTAACAGATCGTTGATATAAAATTTAGTCTGTTATTATTAATTGTAGAATGATCTCTTAGCCGTGCACCTGGAAATTCCCCAACATTTTTTGAATAACCTTGACCTGGGGTTTTAACAATTTCCTCTGGAATCCCCCTGGAGTTACTGCTAGTCCCAAACTAAAATAAAGGAGAGTTGAACATGGTGTTATCAACCACATCGCAAAAATAACCTCGCTAAAAAACGCTAACTAAAATAAACAATTTTATCTCTGCCATGGGAGTTGGAGTGCCTCTATTTCGGACAGCTATAACACCTCATAGTGAAGACCCAGTTTCCTTGAAAGTCAAAAGGCCTATGCCCCTTCTGACAACCAGAGCAACGATTAATATGGGTGCGTTGAGTGTTTGCATGACATGGGAAACAGAGAGAAGCATCCAAGTAGGTGGAGAAATGAAGGGATACTAGGTGTAAGTATTACCCATTGGTTACAAGCCGGCCAAAAAAGAATATTCTTAGGAGAAGTATTATTATGCTCCCGCCACGAGTAAGAAAGCGCCTCGCACGCAAGGAGTAGCAATAATGCTGTCCCAATAAGCACAGAAGCATTTATCGCATGGGATCAGAGTGGACCTTGGATCACTTTTATTTTATTCTATTTTGACCACATATAACCTACATAAAATAAGCGTTATGAAGAAACGGTTTTGGGTTTCATCAGATAAGCATAACAATACAATGATTCGAATTGGCGAAGTAATATTCTGAATAAAACGCCAATGTAATGTGAAACATATAAATATATATATGACACTAAGGAAAGAGATTGTAAATAAAATTCTAAGGAGTTCAGTACGTATTTAGAGCTTAAATTTAATGCGAATAGGTTTATTAGACAGCCAATAGACCTAAAATAATCAAAAGGTCAAATTGTCATCGAAATTGTGAATTGGTGTATAAGTGATAATAGATGAAAAATAAAAAAATAGATTGGAACAAAATAGAAATATTCATTATTAACTATGTAAAATATACAGAGAATTATGATAATAAAGAGGTCAAACTACGCAATTATCACTGTAATAAAATTATGAATTTTCACACAAGTGGTATTAGGAGGGTTAAAACTTCTCAACAAAGAACTGTGCGAGTACATGATTAAGTGCATGATGATCACCATGACATCCTTCAAGGTAAAGAAAGAAGGGATTACAATGAATGTCATCCGATGCTACACTCACGGTGGCGACAGCCAAGAAGACGACAAAGATCAGTTTTATGCAACGCTGAAGTCAATCATCGACAAGTGCTCTGCCTTGGACCTGACCATTCTGATGGGACACCTAAACACTAAGGTTGGGGTGCATAATAGCGGATATGAAGACATAACGGCACTATATGGACTGGTAGAATGAAATGAAAACAGTGACAGGTCTACAAACTAATTTACTCTGAACAAAATAATTTTAGTTGGCACTATATTCTCTCACAAACGCATGTACAAAGCTACGCGTGGTTTGCTTGTTTTGTTACTTATGAGACATCTCGCACGTTCATCGATTTGTAATACCCTCCGTAATACCCCAGCAGTATCACCAAACTTTACTCACAACCTTGTAGTATCTTGGTATAACAAAATGGCACGCATTAAGACCAAAGGCTCAAAGCTTAATATTAGTCCACCTAAACCGAGTGATACCCCCTCTACCAACTTTTATTTTCTTAATGCGCCAGACACACAAACAAGTTGTAGCAAATCTAATCGACCGATATTTATTAGTCCTTCCCTTGTGCACTCTGAAGCCTCCTTCAACGATGCATTTAACACCAATCAGCAACTAGCCGACAATCGCACACCACTTGTTAAGGCCGTCAACATTGCCGAGCAGAACATCGATATTGCCACTTACAAAATGGAAGTGGACAACATTAAGTCAACACTAAACAATATCCAGTATGTCCTACAAGAACTAACCCAGATATCATATCTATTTGGTAAACATAATAACATTGACATAGAAAAAGTGAAGCAAGCTGGAATTTTCCTAGATTTCATTTCGACTGAAGTTGTGAAGCATGTTAATTCGCCCCATAAGGCAATAGTTTACAACATCCCTCAGAATTCCCCTCTAAATAAGGTAAAGACAACTCTCTTAAAGGCTTTAGGCATGCCCAAAGTGCTTTGTGAATGCAGAAGACTGAGAAATGAAGACTGGCAAAGTAGCTGCCCAATCCTTTTTCATGTTAAGTATACACAGGATTCGGTGAAATTTATCACGTCAGCGAATCATAGAAGGACCAACAGTGAGCACAAAAATGTACTAATAGTTGCTGACAAAACACCACTACAACGCAGAGCTCGTAACAGATACAACGCCACAGCTCCTAACCTTAAGGAACCCAAACACGAACTAATAAATCGGAATAACCTCAGCAAAGCTAGTCCCATATTAGGCTGTGGTGATGGCGACATGCCATCGGAACTATCAACCCCTCCGACTAAACTTAAAAATGGATGGCCGCATGACTCAAATGAACTGGTCAGTTCACCTGGTGTAAACCAGCATACTATGGCATTAGCAACGGAAATGGCTGCCGACCTTACAGATTTAGACACTACTCCCCGAAGGAAACCGACAGATTCTCATACTAAAGTGATGAGTGGGGAAGCGTCATACACTGCAAAGATGAAAAAAGAAACTCAAACATTGGTCTAACGATAGTTATAAGTACCTACGCACCAGGAATAGATTCTCTCCCTTGGAATGAGGCAACGGGCCTCGAACCATCAGCACCTACAAGACCAAAGACTGTCGAAACCTTAGTAGGTTAGATTACAGAAGTAACAACAAGCCCCCAAAATGCTAGACAAACTAAATCTCCGCTATCTAAATTAAAAGTTAATACTCAGTGTGGTGACAAACGATTTCTTTCCTCCCATCCTCATATAAATCTACATAAATACTCTAAAAAACGGAGTGACACACTACTGTGCCACAGTACCAAATGCTATTGACCGAGGACATTACTGCACACAGATATCACCCATTACCACGTATACCATCCCAGTTCCAAATGGACGGTAGCATGACTCACTACAACCATGGGAACAATCCGTACCACCAATATAGATGGCCATCCAGACATGAAAATCCACTACCAAGACAACTCCCTGTGGTAAATGTTTCTGCTCATGACTATATACCTAGAACTCATAACATATTGTCCAAATATTGTGAACTAAATGTTACATATGCTCACCTACATCCTTTTCAGCGTGTCGTCATTTGACACCTCACAACCCTTTTCACTCTTGTCCACTACAGCTACCACACTTCTTGAACTAATAACTAGCGCTAATCAGGAATGCTCCCAACCCCAACCTCTATCACCACCAAGGAAGAACGTAGCTGCCATCTCATATCCGGTTAACTTAAGCGTCTTAAGTGATTACCACGGAGACAACAATCACGTTTAGAACACGGATCCCATGAAACAAACAGTGAGTATACATCCACTAACACCTCAGCTAAGTTTATGCCCGAGACCCCTGACATCTAGTCCAAGTTATATTCACAATTATGATCTCAACCCGTCTAACAATGATACCTTAACCTACATGAACACAAACTTTATTAAGATTGTGCTCATCAATGCCCGTTCGGTACTTAACAAAATGTCAGACTTCAGAACAACAGTTCTTATCACTAGGCCACCAGCCATATTAGTAACACTAACATGGTGTTCGTCTTCAAAACTGGATGCTGACATAAACATAGATGGATATTCCTTGCATCGCACCAACCAAAATAATCAAAGGGGGCAGTGTGTATAATATGCATTCATAGTCACGCCATTGTGACAAAAGTAGAAGACCTAACACTAAGTACAATCCCCAACTCGATTTGCCTCATGGTATGTGGCACTAATTATAAGATGCTAGTAGGCTGTGTACAGAGTACTCTGCTCACGACCAGAAGTAGATGCAGTAATTTGTAGCCTACTTGCACAAGCCTTAAACTTAGATGCTGATTATAAAGTAATTGTGTGAGATTTTAATCTGCCACACATCAACTGAAAAACAAGCAGTGGCCCACAACAACACGACGGCATAATTACTGCTATAGATTTATATAGATGGAGGCAGTATGTTACACAACCTACACGCGGTAACAATATCCTAGATCTGATAATTTGCCACAGTATCATACCCGTCACCACGCAATTCGATAACGAATGGTCTACCATCGACCACATAATGGCTTGCTGCTCTTTGCGTATTTCCTCACTGAAAACAGCACAGAAACAGTACCAACCTGACACAGATACTCAGAGCTTTTGAATTCAGACTGGGAGCGTTTGGCGAGAATCATAAAATGCTCTGATTGGAACAGCTTCTTTACTACCGACCCAATTCAAGACTCTTTAATAATTTTTCACACGACAATTCTATCACATTTAGATACTATAGTCCTAAAACATTATGCATGCCCTCCAGTAATACATCATCGTTTCTCTCAAGTGAACATCGAGAGCAACTCAGAAAACTTTCAAATTGTATTTCTCTTCCTATGATTTTTCATGTCTACACTCAATATGGGTAACGCTAGAATCTGTCAGAATGTCACTGATCCAGATAGAAGGAACGAAGAGCTTAATGGCTTAGAAGCATCACTAAAACGAATAATCCGACAGCACTTCTGGGTAAACGTACACGCATCCCGACACACATCCATTTTTTGATCAAAGAGTGTTAAGGTATACAACAACCCCAGAGCAATATGCCGAAATTCTAAATAACTGGTTTAGCAACTCTTTGAGGCCAAACTATCTATAAATTATATGCGCATGGGAACTTTGTAGACAGATACTTTGTCCAAAATACCGTTTAGCGCTCCCTTGGAATGAGGCAACGGGCCTCGAACCATCAGCACCTACAAGACCAAAGACTGTCGAAACCTTAGTAGGTTAGATTACAGAAGTAACAACAAGCCCCCAAAATGCTAGACAAACTAAATCTCCGCTATCTAAATTAAAAGTTAATACTCAGTGTGGTGACAAACGATTTCTTTCCTCCCATCCTCATATAAATCTACATAAATACTCTAAAAACGGAGTGACACACTACTGTGCCACAGTACCAAATGCTATTGACCGAGGACATTACTGCACACAGATATCACCCATTACCACGTATACCATCCCAGTTCCAAATGGACGGTAGCATGACTCACTACAACCATGGGAACAATCCGTACCACCAATATAGATGGCCATCCAGACATGAAAATCCACTACCAAGACAACTCCCTGTGGTAAATGTTTCTGCTCATGACTATATACCTAGAACTCATAACATATTGTCCAAATATTGTGAACTAAATGTTACATATGCTCACCTACATCCTTTTCAGCGTGTCGTCATTTGACACCTCACAACCCTTTTCACTCTTGTCCACTACAGCTACCACACTTCTTGAACTAATAACTAGCGCTAATCAGGAATGCTCCCAACCCCAACCTCTATCACCACCAAGGAAGAACGTAGCTGCCATCTCATATCCGGTTAACTTAAGCGTCTTAAGTGATTACCACGGAGACAACAATCACGTTTAGAACACGGATCCCATGAAACAAACAGTGAGTATACATCCACTAACACCTCAGCTAAGTTTATGCCCGAGACCCCTGACATCTAGTCCAAGTTATATTCACAATTATGATCTCAACCCGTCTAACAATGATACCTTAACCTACATGAACACAAACTTTATTAAGATTGTGCTCATCAATGCCCGTTCGGTACTTAACAAAATGTCAGACTTCAGAACAACAGTTCTTATCACTAGGCCACCAGCCATATTAGTAACACTAACATGGTGTTCGTCTTCAAAACTGGATGCTGACATAAACATAGATGGATATTCCTTGCATCGCACCAACCAAAATAATCAAAGGGGGCAGTGTGTATAATATGCATTCATAGTCACGCCATTGTGACAAAAGTAGAAGACCTAACACTAAGTACAATCCCCAACTCGATTTGCCTCATGGTATGTGGCACTAATTATAAGATGCTAGTAGGCTGTGTACAGAGTACTCTGCTCACGACCAGAAGTAGATGCAGTAATTTGTAGCCTACTTGCACAAGCCTTAAACTTAGATGCTGATTATAAAGTAATTGTGTGAGATTTTAATCTGCCACACATCAACTGAAAAACAAGCAGTGGCCCACAACAACACGACGGCATAATTACTGCTATAGATTTATATAGATGGAGGCAGTATGTTACACAACCTACACGCGGTAACAATATCCTAGATCTGATAATTTGCCACAGTATCATACCCGTCACCACGCAATTCGATAACGAATGGTCTACCATCGACCACATAATGGCTTGCTGCTCTTTGCGTATTTCCTCACTGAAAACAGCACAGAAACAGTACCAACCTGACACAGATACTCAGAGCTTTTGAATTCAGACTGGGAGCGTTTGGCGAGAATCATAAAATGCTCTGATTGGAACAGCTTCTTTACTACCGACCCAATTCAAGACTCTTTAATAATTTTTCACACGACAATTCTATCACATTTAGATACTATAGTCCTAAAAACATTATGCATGCCCTCCAGTAATACATCATCGTTTCTCTCAAGTGAACATCGAGAGCAACTCAGAAAACTTTCAAATTGTTATTTCTCTTCCTATGATTTTTCATGTCTACACTCAATATGGGTAACGCTAGAATCTGTCAGAATGTCACTTGATCCAGATAGAAGGAACGAAGAGCTTAATGCGCTTAGAAGCATCACTAAAACGAATAATCCGACAGCACTTCTGGGTAAACGTACACGCATCCCGACACACATCCAATTTTTTGATCAAAGATGTTAAGGTATACAACAACCCCAGAGCAATATGCGAAATTCTAAATAACTTGTTTAGCAACTTTGAGGCCAAACTATCTATAAATTATATGCGCATGGAACTTGTAGACAGTACTTTGTCCAAAATACCGTTTAGCGCTAAATGCACAGCTGAAGCTATCGGAAACCTTAGGTCTACAAAAGGTTCAGGAACCGATAGCCTTCCATCAGTGTTCCTCAAAGGATGTGGCAAGGATATGCCACTTCTACTCTTCATATTGTTTACCTTGTCGCTAGACACAGGTGAATATCCAAACATTTGGAAAACTAGCTACATCATCCCCAAATACAAGGCCGGTGATAGAGTTTGTGCAAGTAATTATAAGCCTATAAATACTACTCCTCTTCTTTCACGAATCATGGAGAAGATAATAAAAAATGGCATCTCAGAATGCTTACTAGCACAAAGCCAAATATCAAAGTCACAACATGGTTTTGTAAGGAGTCGATTGTGCTTAACCTGTCACTTTGACTTCCTTAATCACATTACATCTTGCCGAGACTTACGCAAAATAGTCTTAGTCTTATACTTCCGTATATCTAAGGCTTTTGACAGTATCACACAGCATACTCTATGAAAAATTATACTCCATAGGGGTTCGAAACCCTTTGCTGAGCTGGCTTAAATAATTCTTAACTAGTCGATTTCAGATAACAAAATTGAACTCAGCATAATCATCTCCTAAGAGAGTAACCAGTGGGGTTATACAGGGAGGCATACTAGAGCCTCTTTTGTTTACAATATATATCAACAGTATCAGTAGCTGTCTTAACACCGGGAAAACCTTCATATACGCAAATAACTTGAAGGTTGCCTACTCATGAGACAAGTGAGCTGCACAACACTGCTGAGATCGTACAGCAAGAGTTAGACGAAGTCACTGCCTGGTGTAAAGAACACCAACTTCACTTTAACACTGAGAAATGTAGCTAGATAAGCATTGAGTGTCGCAACCTCAACCTACATTTTGAAGTAGATGGGAAACAAATCTCCGAATGTAAGACGATTCTGGACCTACGCTTAAGAGACTTTACGGATCTTACATTCAAGGAACAAACAATATTTATCACCCCAAAGGCACGCAGACTTATGGGCTGCATTATCCACAATTTCTACCAACGTGAGTCTAGATTGGTATTATACAAGGTTTGCGTACGCCCGCTACTTGACGACTGCCCACTCATACTCAGCAGCCTCCGAATAAGTAATAAGCTAAAGATAGAAGGGATACAGAGATACCTCACGAAAAAGATACAGGGGATAGATTGTGGACTAAATTATACTACACGGTGTGACACACTGGGCCTAGAACCACTTGGAAAAGACAAGCCAAGCTCAAGCTGACACTCTATTTCAAAGTTTTACACCGTCTAGCATAATCCCTCAGGCCCAACATAGATAGCTTTTATTCTGAAGTATCATTGTGTACATAAGAGCATGCCAGTTTACAGGCATGATCAGAATGATATGAGTTTACATATATACAAATATTTCGACGAAGTGTTATTGTCAGCACTTTTATTACATATAAAGGTCTGAATTGGGGACTAAACTAACTGCAACAAAGTTTACAGTACTAGGACACTAAATATATGTATTGTAGCATGGTGCATATGTGATAAAGAACCGCGCGCTTCCTGACCAATCCGTTACAATTCCGAAAATTGGAATTAAGGTAGATCTTTTCCGGTCAGAAACTTTTTCAAAGTATTATTTATTATTTATTACAGAAATCACGCCAGTTTACAGGCATGGTCATTATGATACAGAAAGTTTAACTCTTTTACAATGGAACACAAAGTTTTTGCGAAATGAATGCTTGACTAATAATACCATTTACAAGACAAGCTGGAAGATATATTTCATTCTTGAGTTTTCAGGAATGTATTAGTAGAGAACACTTATTAATATATGTAATCAATTCAAAAAAGTAGTGTCAAAGACGCGACACAAGGAAGATTTAGATACCACACAGTTGTTTGAAATAGTCTATTGTGGCGTCAAGTACGAACATGTCCTTGTGTGGGACGATGGAGATTGGGGGTAACACATTAAAGCATCATGAGTAGATGACAAAGATGTAATTTCCTTTCCAGCGTGGACTTTGGGTTATATTTTCAGCGTGACACGATAGTTGGGAACTGAAAAGATAAAGAAAAGGAACAAGCGAAAGCGCGAGAGGGCACAGAATCAGTTAAGTACATCTGATTATAGTGAGACCTAAAGTGTACATATTGGATTAACTAAATCTCATTTGTTATTCGACTTTTTTATTCTGGGAAACGTCAACTGATACTAGAGATAACTATGGTAAATTTCAGATCTACTTTATCCTATAAGATAAAGTATGGGGGAATAAAGACATACTACATCACCTCTCAGAAGTGCATAGACATTACGAGTTTCCAAAGCACTCTCTTCTAGGCAGAAAAACGTTCTATTGCCTGTAGGTGAGTAATTAAAAAGCTTTTAAAGTCTACAAGTGCCTTTTATTGTTTAGTCCAGTTATAAGTAGAATTAAATGCCAGGAGGTCCATTGATAAATGTACCATAGTCTATATAAGGTGTGTTAAGTAAGTTACAGATGCCGGCATTGTCCAAGTGTAGGTTTATCGCCAATCTAAACTGTGACAATGAGTTAGATTGTCGTATGCTTTCTGGTAACCGGTTCCAAAGGTTAGCATAACGTGCAACAAAGAAGGAGGATTTTAGCTTACTAGTGGCTCTCTGCACTGTTACCAGAGAGTTTTGGTTCCGCAAGTCATACTTATGTTTTCCAGCAAATGTCAAGGCAGTACAATCTGTTATAATTTCTTTATGAAGAATTTTATAGAGTATAGTAAGATTAAGTTTAATCCTTCTGACCCATAAAGGGTCTAACTTCCAAGAACAGCATCTAGCATCATAGGGGTCGGCCAGGGGTTAATAGTCTAGTAAGATGCCGTTGAACTGTCTCTATTTTTTGCCGATCTAGTGAACGCATGCAACTATATATAATTGGGCAGTACTCAAGTAGAGGTCTAACACAAGTTTTATAAAGAATAACTTTAGATTCGCTAAGACGATAGTTACGATGAATAAAACCAATAAGTCTACGAGCTTTAGAGACCTGTGATGAAGCATGCTCGATAAAGGATAGACTTTTTGAGTATCTTACTCCTAAATCACAGACGCTATTTAAATGACAAAATTCATGTTCGTTAAGGTGTAGGTTAATCTCGGGGTTAGATTCTCCGAAACATAGGTACCCTGACTTTTGTGTGTTAAGGGGAAGAAACCATTTATCACACCATTCGCTTAGTTTATTGAGATCTCTCTGTATTATGTCGTTAATATTTCGACCTTCATCTGGGTTGAATGTATAGACAACTTTGAGGTCGTCCGCAAACATAAAGGTCTTACCCTCTTGAAAACAGTGGCATATGTCATTAACATACATAATAAATAACAATGGTCCAATGACTGAACCCTGGAAGACACCACTGGTGATATTTTGAGGACGTGAGAGATATCGTCCTAGTTTCACTAATTGAATGCGATCTTTCAAAAACGAAGCTGACCAATGATGCAATTTCCCGTCATCCCGAAAGCTTGTAATTTATATAAGTATACTTTTCCTAGATGTCAATTCCAAATAAAAAATAGCTAATGCAAGTCATAATATAAAAACTACCTACCCACACTGTATGTATGCTTTGTCCCCTGTTAATTTTGCGCTTTCCAAAAACTTTTCACATGCGAATAGCTAGTGATATCTTCCTTCTTTAAATTAACGAGGATGCAAAAACTCATCAACATCTGGTTTAAAACTATTTGTTTTACAACTACTAGCTAACTTTTTTATTTTTATTCTTTTCATTTTGTAAGTTCCTCTATATCATCTCCCCGAGCCTATGGACTGCTCTCATGAGGAATTGGTCACCATTGCAGCAACTTACTCCTAACGCTGGTTAACAACGTACTTAATGCACCGATAACTCACCGCTCAAAGTCACCCCACGCAGATTCCATCACTACTGACGAACACCCCCCTATTTGTGCTCGGTTAGAGTCCTTATCCAAGCACGCGCTTGTTCGTCAAAAATGCACTATATTACAACGCGTAACTCTGGCACCCTAATAATAATAGTATTGTTAACTTTGATGTCGTTGGCCTCGAATTTAATTAACACCTTCACATAGTGTGTACCTCCTATCAATAACCCTATTAAAATCCTTGTATGTAAATAAACTTATATCATGTTGATCATGCCTGTAAACTCGTATGCACTCATGTACAACAAGCTGCTTGAGAATAAATCTTTTATTTTTATTACATGGGCTTCACCGGACGACACTATGGCGAACCAATTCGACCATATCTTCATCAGTTAGAAGTTCAGATAGATCATGAAAGTCATAATGGTAAAATGACTAGCTTATATAGCTTTTGATCACCACCTGGTACTGACTAAAATGAAACTGAAGCTGAAGCACTGGATAACTGGTGCGGCAATATTACAAAAGTTTGATACAACCCTTCTGCAGGATCCTAACAAACTCAACGAATTTCTTGATAACTCTCAACAATAGGCACCAAGCTTCTTACGGTAAACTACAAGAGTAGAAAACCACCATAGAGGACAACTGGGAAGAGAATAAAGAAGAAATGACGTCAACTTGCCAGGATGTTACGGGTCTTAGGGAAAACCACCATACAGGATGGATCTCTGTTGGTACTCTGGATAAGATCTAAGAAAGGAGGAATATAAAGATAGCAACCAATAACATCCGACCAGGAACAAAGTAAACCAAGACACAGGCCAAATATACAGGGGCCACCAAGCAAGTAAAGAGGAATGTTTGGTAGGGTAAATGGAAATGTGTTAAAGTCCTAGCAATGACAGTAGAAATTGCTACAAGTGTATGAATCATTAGATACCCATATGACGCAGCAAATGAGCTGACTGAAATATGCAACAACCCAGGACGACCAATCAAGAGCAAGTATGTCAAACCAGCTACTAAGACACAAGAACAACGAAATAGGTGAGTAGGACTCTCCGAAGAACTCTAAAATAGACCAGCCAGACTGAACCCACCAGTCATCGAAACAGCATCTGCTGATCTCCCTACATATATTGGTCCACTAAAAAACGACAGGTCGAGTGGTGAATCAGCAGGGACAGACAACATACCAGCGGTGGTACTGAGGTCAGATATAGAAGTAACTGCAAGGATGCTCCACATTCTCTTTAGTAAGATTTAGTAGGATGAGCAGGTGAGTACAGACTTGAAAGAGAAATACTTCATCAATATACCGGAGACAGGAGACCTTAGCAATTGCGAGAACTACAGAGGCATCACTCCACTTTCTGTAACAGGAAAAGTCTTCAGCTGGGTGATGTTGAACTGAATGAAAGGGCCAGGTGACTCACTATATCGATATCAACAGGCCAAATTCCGTAGGTATCAATCGTGTGTTGACCAAATTGCTACACTACGGACAATTTTTGGACAACAAATTGAGTGCAACTTACCACCGTACATTAACTCTCCTAACTATGAGGAAGCATTTGACAGCGTAGGCAGGTAAATATTACGGAGCCTTCTTCGAAACTATGGTGTGCCCGAGAAGATAGTCAATATCGTACGGAATTCTTACAACGTACTGCTCTGCAAAATCGTGTATGGAGGGCAGCTTACAGATTCATTGCAAGTGAAGATCGAAGTCAGGCTGAGCTACTTACTCTCTCCCTTTCTGTTTCTGCTATTTGTTGGCTGGACTGAGAAAACTGTAACATCTTAAGACAAGCACGGAATACAGTGGGAAACATGGACACAACTACACAACTTGGACTTCGCACATGACATGGCTAGCTCTTCTATTCCACACACAACAACGAATGAAGTTACAGATAGATAGTGCAACAGCAGCCTCTGCTGCGAGCGGTAGGCTTCAAAATACACGTAGTAAAAAGGAAGATCCCCCCCAGACACGAAGCAAGGAGCACCAACTAATTCACACTTAGAGAAGAAACTCTGAAAGATGTGGAGACGTCTACGTACCTGGGCAGCATCATCGATGAACACGAAGGATCAGATTCAGATGTGAAGGCATGGATTGACAAGGAAAGGATGGCATTTGTACGAATGGAAAATATATGGAACTCAAACCAACTGTCAAAATCAGGATTTCCAATACAAATGTGAAGCCAATTCTATTTTACGGAGCTGACGCTTGGAGAACTACGAAAGTACCATCTGCGTAAGATACTTAACATCCGTTGACCAAACATCATCAGCAGCAAACTTAGTCAGTGGCAGAGAACAAAATGACCAATATCCAGCTAAAGAAGAAATTAAGGAAGAACGCTGGAGGCAGATAGCACACACTGAGGTAATCGACAAATTATCTCACAAGACAAGCAGTAACTAGGAATCCTAAAGGCCAAAGGAAAAGGGGAAGATCAAAGAATGCACTGCACCGAGAATTGGAGGCAGATATGAAAAGAATGAACAGCTCTTGGGATAAAGAGACTATGGAAAGGCCAAAGTCATGTATGAGTTATGGAGCTTGTGATCGAACGATCGGTTTCTTGTTTTCATGCAAGTGATGTGTTACCGAGCTAATTTAGAAATTATTGTCCGCCTATTTTTAGGCCGATTCCGACCGTTTAGTCTCTATTTTTCCTATCCGTAAGCTAAGTTTTTAGATTTCATTCTAAACGGAGGATCTTACTGTAGACTACTAACACTATGAGACCGAATATTGTTCTAACTTGAATTGTGTAATTAAAAAAAACAAAAAAGCATCAATTGAATCGAAATACTTTTTTATTCACGTTCATAGTTTGCTTTGGAAACTCGTAATGTCTATGCACTTCTTAGAGGTGATGTAGTATGTCTTTATTCCCCCATACTTTATCTTATAGGATAAAGTAGATCTGAAATTTACCATAGTTATCTCTAGTATCAGTTGACGTTTCCCAGAATAAAAAAGTCGAGTAACAAATGAGATTTAGTTAATCCAATATGTACACTTTAGGTCTCACTATAATCAGATGTACTTAACTGATTCTGTGCCCTCTCGCGTTTTCGCTTGTTCCTTTTCTTTATCTTTTCAGTTCCCAACTATCGTGGCACGCTGAAAATATAACCCAAAGTGCACGCTAAAAAGGAAATTGCATCTTAGTGATCTGCTCATGATGCTTTAATGTGTTACCTCCAATCTCCATCGTCCACCTACAAGGTGCCGTCCCACACAAGGACATGTTCGTACTTGACGCCACAATAGACTATTTCAAACAACTGTGTGGTATCTAAATCTTCCTTGTGTCGCGTCTTTGACACTACTTTTTTGAATTGATTACATATATTAATAAGTGTTCTCTACTAATACATTCCTGAAAACTCAAGAATGAAATGTATCTTCCAGCTTGTCTTGTAAATGGTATTATTAGTCAAGCATTCATTTCGCAAAAACTTTGTGTTCTATTGTAAAAGAGTTAAACTTTCTGTATCATAATGACCATGCCTGTAAACTGGCGTGATTTCTGTAATAAATAAATAAATAAATTTTGCATAGATTCTGTTCCACTTCGAATCATGTTGTTTACTTTTAGTCTTCAAAAACTTTTGCGTAGAACTTATGATCGAGCCGAGTACAATGTGACAAATCTGGGGAAATATCACAGTAATCCCAGCTTTAACGTGTTTTTTATATTTGCGTCACTGTTTCGGAAAACTCCGACGGAAAATTACGCTTATACATCTGCTACTCACCCTACATTAAAGTTTATATTATTTAAATAATATATCGGATAGCTTACTGTCGTTAGCTGAAATTCTTATTCATTTTAGGTTGCAGTTTGTCCTCATGAAGAAACATTTTGGAAGGAAACCACCACTTGAAATAACACTACACCTGTTAATTGGATAGTTGACTTTTCTTTATCAAACTGTAGCTCAGGAAGTCCGATCCCGTTGATATAATATTAGGTACTGAATCCATGCACCAACTCGAGAAGTGATAGTTAGGCCAAAGACAGGCAAGCTGCAGTACAGGGAATAAAACAAAATAACCATGGGCACAATCGTAGTGCTATGAACCAAGAACACGAAAATGCAAAAATTAATTTTGCTCTCAACCGTATCGTGCAAGTTTTACAAACAGAAGGGGAAGCGGAATTTAAGGGCGTTTTACTAAGTGATTTCAAACATCATGATAAGAGTTTTGTAGTGCATGTTTAATAATAAATATGTTGATGGCTAAGACTAGTGGTGAGCTTATGTAATGTGATTATTGATGGTCCGATAATGTCTTCAAAAGCAGTACTTTAGAACGCATTAAAACTGGATTCAATAATTAAGTTTAACAGAAGAGTTTCACAAATAATTATTTTAGTGGGTACGAACTTATTAAAAGTAAGCCTCACTTCAAGATTATTTTTGAAGGATTATCACTGTTTTGTCCCATCATTACTCAGTAAACACACATTGGGACACATTTTTATTTCCGTATGTAAACTCTCGGCTACATAAATCGACGTTAGGCCAAACGATCGAAAAACTGGACTAGCTGTCTGGATCGACAATTTGAGGTTGGGCCAAAAGTAAGGACTGACCAGTTAGGCCATTAAGTAAAAAATAACAAACTACTTACAGTTTGCGAGTAGCTTAATACTTTTGGCGTAAAAGACCGTTTAAGGGTGAAATATGGTTGATAAATTTACCTTACTTGTGATATGTAAATAGTCAAATTACCAGTTGGTGACCGTAATTTAACAAGAAAACGCAACAACGGGTGGCACCAATATTTCTTCATTTACTAAGTGTTATTATGATCTGTTGCTGTGTTTGCTTTTATTTCTCGTACTGTCAAATCAATTTAATAAACATCTTCGATCTGTTCATAATTAGTACTATCTTCGGCACGTGTCTGTTTTTCACCACAGTCAAATGAACAGTTGTTGCTTATTTATACAATATGCAAATCATTTACATTTTAAAACGTCACTTTATCATTCTAACAGCTACTCAACATTCTTGTGACTATTTCGATACAAGAAAAATTTGCCTTCTACCTTGATATCTAGTCTTCCATGAAATTAAAATAGATGAATAACTCGTAAACACGACGCTACTATAAACGACTACAGCTATGGTATATAATATAGTTAAAGAGGAAATCTTACTCAAGTAATTGTCCTTATTCCCTCCCTAATGGCATTATACGCTTCTTCCGTTATACAAATTCAGTGATAACAGTAGTTTTATGAACATAATGTTTAGATTAAAAAAAGATAGATTTTATTTATTCTAGCAGAATCATGTTGACAACATAAAGAATAAGTAACTCAGCCGATGGTATAAAGTAAGCTGGCAACAAATTCATTGATATTAACCTTTTGGTAAACAATAGTATGTGTAGAGCAATTGACTAACCAATGTAAGTGTTGGAGGATAAACACAGAAGCCGGTAGCCTGCAAACATTGTTGTCATTACCAGTCAAGTGAGTATTTGTCGTTACCTATGAACGACTGACGAATGAATTTATGAAATAGTTAAATAATTAAGTAGCAGGAAACATAGCACTAACGTCTTCAGGTTGGTTGAGAAAAAATTAGTATTAACACTTTGACAGCTGAAATATACTGCATCAGTTACTTCCCTGCGTATGCCCTGTTAGCCCCACGTTTTGTAACGAAAGAACGACTGCGCACCCTTATAGATATGTAATTGGGTAATAATCTGATTCATGAAACAAATTGAATGCTTAGCAAGTGTGGTCACGAGCATTTCCAAATTATTACAAGGTATTCTTTGAGTTATTATAACCGCAATATAATTAACCAAACAGTTGTATACTCCATGAGAACAATTTCATTACGCGAAAGTTATTATGAAACAAAATCAATGTTTATGAAATGTGTAGGTATATGGAACCAAATAAAACGTAAAATAGAAAAAACAGGTTTCAGTAAAAGAAGTGTAATACCAACTTAACAGAAAGACATTTTTCAATTTTGAATCGTTTACATCTTTTAAAAATGATAATTTACATTCAAAGTTCTGTTGATTATCAAACAATTTACGAGATAAGCTAGTCATTAAATGAATATATTCCATATTTTGTTGATAGTATGATTTTCATTTGTAATCGCTATCTAGTCAGAAGCACTAGATTATAGGATTGCAATTAAGAATGAGCTCTTGATTGTTTCAGTTAAATTTACCATGAATAATGTTTGTATGAGAAGGCATTTGATTTGTAAGTTGTATATGGCTACACTATACAATAGTTTCAACATAGTGTCGTCGAGTATCATAGAGATTTACAATCGAAATGATGAATGCATTTTAAAGTGGTAATGCAAAGTATTACTGTTTTCAGGCAATGCACGATTTCAAAGAAAGTTCATGACCTGTACTACATAACAGAAATTATAAACGATGAAAGTACAGACTAATTGAATGTTCTAATAATCATACATATGTATATTTGCACGCATTTGATAGAGATTTATAATAAAAATCATGAATTTTATTTTCAGGTGACAACATGAGGCATTGATGTCTAGAAAATGTATCATTTTCAATAAGTCATATTTATCTATGCATATATTTTCGGTTACTATTACATCATAAAGGTCATAACCTTGTTGGAAATGGTACATTTTCTAGACTGGAATACTTTGAATTATCACTGGCAAACGCATCCATCATATGCATTGTAAATTGGTATGCTATATGACGACGCTGATAGTTGACAAATAATAATTTGCTATAAGCTACTACATTTTATCTTGAACGTATTTTACATTTTTGGTAACCAAAATTTAATGAGAAGCTACAAAAAATCAAATGATAATATAAAGTATTTCAGTCTACACAATGTACCATTTCCAACAAGGGTTATTACCTGTATGATGTAATAGTAACCCCAAATATATGCATAGATAAATATGCCCTATTGAAAATGGTACATTGTCTAGACAGCAATCCCTCATATTACCACCTGAAAATAAATTCATAATTGTGAAATGATTGTGAAACATATAGAAGATGCGAAATGTGCAATCACCCCTACGGTTAAACAATACTAATGTCACACTTATGTGGTTAACATAACTGAAAACTAATTGAAAAGTATACTACGATGATATTTCCCGCAAAATATTCATTTTAGTGTTCATCAATAATTCTGCTTACATATATTATACATGTGTAAGACTATCAGTTGGGTACATCCTTATTACTTAAGTCATCATTAATTCTAACTTAAAATGACCTACTATTATACACTAAACAGATTTGATTGAGTTCGAAACATAACATGCCTGAAGGCATTTGTGTGTCTGTGACTGCATGTTATTTTGCATTAAAAAGTGAAGGGAGGAATAACAATCTACAAATACAATAACTCTCGTAGATATTTTACAAAACATTCGGTGTGTTTTCAAATACCTTTCAATATGTACTTACTACTGCACTATGCAATGAGTCATGGATTAACGAATATGAAAATAGTACATATATTTAGACCAGATTATCATTCGACATTTGATGCATGTTATTTTACTATCATTGGTCAATGTATATTTTTACAATCCACCGATGAACGGGATTTATAGCCTGCTTATGTATCCCTACTTTAGTCCGTTGTCATTTTTCTCTATAAATGCAGTTTAGACACAATATTTAACACAAGTTTAATACAACCTAACTGGTATTCTGTTTGTTCCAATCTCATAGTTATTTCGCTTTATTCAAATATTATCTATACAACTTCAGCTCAACATAGACTGTCTGTCTATATACAAGAATTCCCCACATCAACTATAGTCAATCTTGTGCCGAATATGCAAACCATTCGTGGCAAACTTGTTTGTTGTTGTAGTTAAAGTGCACCCGATATATGACCACGTTACGTTTAGATTATTACCAGAGCAACTTCTAACGAATGAACCCACTCTTACGAATGAGAAGAAATCAGAAGGCAATGAAGGATGGAAGAGAAGTTATATTTGATCGTAAATAGAGCGGCAATGGGATAGCAACGTATAGGCTGGCAAACTAGAGAGAGTTGCTTTTTTACGGTACGGCGTGATATGATCTGGTGATGATGCGTGACAGAGCGCCTCCAACTAGTAGTGTCCGCCTTAACAAACATGGTCAGCATCAATGTCGAGGACCTATGTAACTATTTATTTTGAGGATTATTTACCGCTACAAGACTAAGCGCATGATCTTGAAACAAATACCTTGATTCTCACTGGCTGTCTCAAGTTTGCCAGCGAAGTTTAGTATCACTATAAAAGCTTTGTATCCTGTGTAATTCGTCTAACATTTTATCATTTTTCGTAATAACTTATAATTTTACCGATAAATGCGTCCTCAATTAAATAAAAGATGTTCAACGTCATCTGTTGTCTTTTATGCACGCGAGTTAAGTTTATTTTCAATCGTTTTATGTAGCGGCGAGAATAGAGATAAATCACTTCGTTTTTCACCACGTTTAAATACTGTCTGAAACTCTGTTAATTAGTTTTGATTATGTATAACGGTATGAGTAGACTACAGCGATTTCCTTACTGTTTACATCAATAGACCTCATGACAGCTTGTCCCAGAGACGCGTTGAGACTAGATCTCGAAGGCTTACATTCATTTCTAACTACGGTAAATGAAAATTTATTGAACTTTACAAAGGGATAGTACCAATATCATTATTTATGCCTTCGACAGTAAGTTGGTTATTCGAAAGCAAGTTGTGTTTCCTTAAAGATGTAATACGCATTTTTTCACACGATGATAGTAAGTTGTTCTGTGACAGCGTATGAAGCTAGATAGGTCGTCTAACATTTTGCGTCTCTCAACCTTATATTTTCGTGAAACTCTACCCCTTTGTTATCCTGAAAAGAAATTATCAGGGATAGATTCTATGCATTCATAAACGCACTACTTACCTGAATGACGTAAGATCAAAATGTGTTACGGTGCAACAATTATGTTAAAGAAATTTACACACAAGGTATCTTCACTTGAACGCCGTCATATGTAAATATTATTTACTTACTTAGTTTGCAATTACAAATTTCGATTATTACTGAATTAACGTGTGATTTATTTTTGCACGCGGTGTTTAGATAGCAGTACGTTTTAAGGTCGTGGCCTGGGTATCCACCGATGAGTCAGATGTCGACAAATTAGGCCAAAATAGTCTACCTGGAGTGTAAATATGTAATAATAATAATTTATTTCCTGAATATCAGGAGCAAGCCATTTTTACAGGCAAGATCAACAATAGCATATCAAATAGTAGAAAGGCTTTGACTGTTATGCAAACTTATTATACTATGATGCACAGATAGTAGGACAATAAACTTTGTTTTAAGTTGGCATTTATTTAGCGTCCATTACAAACGTGGCCTCGGGACGACCTTGTGATGCAGGAGAATGACAGGGTGGATTCATGCCACGATTACGAGAGATTACATTTTAACGGAAAATGTAGACGTTTAACCTTTCGCGCAATATAAAGCAATCTCGAAGTACTGAAAAGAAAGAAGAAAAACAAATAACAGAACGGTGCAAGAGCATTATGACAGCTATACTTTTCTGATTATTTAAGCAATCAGAAAATTATAACTGTTTAAATTGTTAAATACTCGTATATTAAAACTCATATGGTAAGAGTTAATTTGTTATCCTGAATAGATTGGCTATTACAGAGGAGTACAGTAGTAGAGTCCAGACCGGGTTTATGTGAAAGGTAAGGTTTAATAAGGTTAATGACACACAGGCTTGTGATATGAGCCGTGAACTCGTATCCTAGATATGAGGTGGTCCGTGACTAATCATATATGGATTTTCAGATAGTTCAGGAACGAGTTGATGGCTCCCATTGGCATCAAAAAACAAGCTTATCGTGTGTTTAAATTTTGGTAAGTTATCACAGGAGCGAATAGAAAGTGATAACTTATTCCATAGTGAACTGTATAGTGTTATAAAAAAGTTATTTCGTGATGTGTGATTGCATTTTTCGGTATACATTGTTCGAGCCAAATTCCTTAGGTTGCGTAAATAGTCTATATGAAGGCGAATTGTCAGAAATTCACACTTTGTTTGCCTTTATTTACATATATTTGGGTGTTTGGGATGTGTGCTGCCAGGTTATCACTCGTGTGACTCATACTTGTTCTGACGCAACTTCCGGTAAACTTAGCTTTCGAACTTTCCAGTTTATCCTGCCTATTAATACACCTGAAAATAAATACTATTCGCTTAACTTTTGGTAACTTCGAGACGAGAAGAGGGTTGGGTAAAATAAGGTGACTTATTATATTTCCTAGGGTCCTCACTTACCTATTAGGGACTCGAAATCCCTAGAAATGCAGTTGATCATTTTACCAAGTTGTATTGATTTTTTGTTAACATGATTTGTAAACTCTCATCACTTGTATGTGAACACATTTGACAACATTTAATTGTATTATTAAAAAGGTTGATAATTTCATTTGATGAATAATCACTACGATTATTCTGTATATATAAGGAAATGTGTAAAACATAATCTGAATCTGATTTCGATCTGTCTGGTTGGTCTATTGTCTTATTCTTCTATCTCCGGCTTGGGACTGAGTGGGCTTAGGCCAGTCGCGAATTATCAACTAGGCACACCTCAATAAGCGTCCACGCACAACGACAATCAATTTTCTCGCGACATAACATTACCTCATTTTTTTAGCACCGACCTTGCCGTTTGTGAGTGGTTGCTGTGATTTTTGTGTGCTAAATATTCTAAATGTTATGAGGCTGTTATAGTAACTACATATACAACGTTAGAACAAAATAGAATCTAATGTTCTGAGTGCCGCATCTGTGTTTTTTTAATTTCTCTTTAGGCAAGTAATGCGGTAATTAAGTCCTCGGCCACTGGTTTCAGGTAACTGTTTTATTCAAGCAGATCAGCTGACAACTTCGACGCTTACAGTTAGTGCTCCCGTCTATAACGTAGACACATCATATTCTCATCACAAATTCCTATTAATATTTGTAACCTTAGACCTTAAAAACTTTCAGTTTCTGTTTAGTCGGGGTATCGGATCATGGAATACTGGTGGACTCCAAAAGATGGATGTTCTCAAACTCTCTATGCATGTGCATAGACACCCCAGAACACCAAACGAATAGGGAAGTGCCAATAGACAAGATACTCACGTTACTAAAATGTAGCAAATTATGAGTGTAGTAAGTTGAAGGTAGTCCATTGTTTTGTAGACTGAATAGACAGGGCTGGTAATGTAAACCGAAGCTAATTAGAAAGTTTATGGTTATGCTGACATCAACAATGTTACACTAACTTTAGCAAAGTCTACCAAAAAACAGTAAGAAATGTCTCATGTTTAACATATGATTATAATCAGACAAAGCGTGAGGCTCATCACCTCTACTCATTAGCTGAAATAGAAATTGGAGTTATACAGTCGAATTCCATTCCCTAAGTTATCCCAAAATATCATCAGCCGTAGTCCACTTGCACCTATTGCTACGCTTGTACGTTTAACCCTAATTCGTTTAACTTTCAGCACATCCAAATCACCAAATGTATTTTCTTCCTCACTAATACCAACTAGTAAACAGTCGAACGTAAAAAATTTAATTAACTGTACTGTAGAATAAACTTTATTCTTACACATTGTTTTCTGAAACACGCGTTATCACAGTTGGATCTTCATCTACTGTAATTAGCAGATTATTGTTTTAACTGTGAACGAGTTAAATAGATTTATGGAAGTTTCATAAAATATAACATTAAATTCTCTAGGGTAAAGAAGCCAAACAAACCAAGAGTGAGGGTGGGAGACAATTCTGTTGTGGAGGGGATAAACGCTCGGAAGGAAACAGGAGTTCAACTGTCGCGAGTTCCCCTCTCACCTGCCCCATCAATCTTATATCCCCTTATTCACCAGCTTGGTGAGTATATTTTCAGGCGATCTTGTTCTCCATATAATAGGGTAAAAATTATGGTGCTCCATAAATTAAGATCGCTAGCTACATATGACAGATCAATACTCATACCCAAACCTTAACGTGAACAAGCCATTAATCAATCATTTAATCAGTGTCTGTTACCCCATATGGGGCATAGGTAGCCTACTAGCATTCTCCAACCAACTCTGTCCTGGGTTTTTCTTTCTAGCTCTTCCCAAGTGCTCTCCATTCTCTTCATATCTGTCTCCAATTTCCGACACAATGTGTTCCTGTGTCTTCCTCTTTTCCTTTGTCTTTAGAATTCCAAGTTAGTACTTGTCATGTGACACAACTTGATGATTTCCTTAGTGTGTCCTATCCACCTCCAGTGTTTTTTCCTAATTTCTTCTACGGCTGAAGGTTGACTAGTTCTCTATCATAGAAGGCTGTTGTTGATAGTATCTGACCAACGAATCCGAAGGATCTTACGCAGACAGTTGTTAATAAATACTTGTATCTTCTGAAGGATACTTTTCGTAGTTCTCCAAGTTTCAGCTCCACACAACACAACTGTCTTCACATTCGTATTGAAAATTTTGACTTTAATGTTGACTGACAGTTGGTTTGAGTTCCAGATGTTTTTCAGCTGTAAAAATGCTGCCCGTGCCTTACCAATCCGCGCCTTCACATCCGAATCAGACCCTCCGTGTTTGTCGATGATGCTGCCCAAATATGTAAAGGTTTCAACGTCTTCCAGAATTTCTCCGTCAAGTGTAATTGGGTTAGAGTTTGTTGTTTTGTATCGGAGGATCTTGCTTTTCCCTTTGTGTATGTTGAGGCCTACTGCTGCTGAGGCTGCTGCTATATTGTTGGTCTTCTTCTGCATTTGATGATGTGTGTGAGAAAGAAGAGCTAGGTCATCTGCAAAGTCCAAGTCATCTAGTTTCGTCGATGTTGTCCATTGTATTCCGAGAGTGCCTTCAGATGTTGCAGTCTTCATGATCCAGTCGATGACCAGTAGGAAGAGGAAGGGCGAGAGTAAGCAGCCTTGTCTGACACCAGTCTTCACTTCGAATGAATCAGTGAGCTGACCTCCATGCACGATTATGCTATGTAGTCCGTCGTAAGAATTCTGTATGATGCTGACTATCTTCTAGGGTACACCATAATGTCTAAGAAGGCTCCATAATATTCTCCTATCCACGCTGTCGAATACTTTTTCATAGTCGAGGAAGTTGATGTGAAGTGGTGAATTCCTTTCAATTGATTATTCAACAATGAACCGTAGAGTAGCGATTTGGTCACTACACGATCGGTCTTTATGGATTCCGGCCAATTAAACACGGGGTTGGGAGTCAACTGAGTCCTTTATTCTGCTTAATAACACTCCGTTGAAGACTCTTCCTGGTATTGAAAGAAAAATGATGCTTCTGTAGTCCTCGCAACCGCTAAGATCGCCGTTCTTTGGTATCTTGATGAGGTATATACCCTTCTTTCCAGTCTGCTAGCACTTGCTCTCCCTCCCAGATCTTCCTGGCGAGTGTGAAGTATCATTGAAGTTACTTCTACATCTGTCTACAGTGCCTCTGCTAGTATGTTGTCTGGTCCTGCTGACTTACCACTTGATTTCTCGGATGGCCATTTTGATTTCTTCGACTGTTGGTGGGTCGGTGCTTATTGGAAGATCCGTGGCTGCTGCTCCGATGACTGGTGGGTTCAGTGGGGCTGGTCTATTCAAGAGTTCTTGGAAGTGCTCTACCCACTTGTTTCGTTGTTCATGCACTTCATTGATTAGTTTGCCAACCTTGTTCTTGATTGGCAGTTCTGGCTTATTGAATTTCCCAGCTAGCTTCTTCGTTGTATCGTATCGGAGCCTCATGATTCCTTCTCTTGCAGCTTTTTCCAAGGTTATTGCTATTTCCTCAATATATTTCCGTTTACCCGACCTGATGCTACTCCTGCTTGTATTTGACCCATGCTTTGGCCTTCTCTATTCTTCTTTGGCTCATTTCTTGGATTACCGACAGAAATTCATTCGTTATGGTGTTGTTCCTTGGGACCCGAAATCCCCTGACATGTTGGGGTTATTGTCTCCTTAATCTCCTCCCAGCTGTCTTCTATGTTTGTTTCACCTTTGTCTAGTAGATCGTGAAATGCCTGGAACTTATTATTAAAAGTTATTTTAAATTCGTTGAGTTTGTTAGTATCCCGGAAAAGGGCTGTGTTAAACTTCTGTAATACTGCTGCTCCAGTTGTCCAGTGCTTCCTCAGCTTCAGTTTCATTTTAGTCACCACCAAATGGTGATCTTAAGCTATGTCGGCTCCTCTTCTTGCTCTTACGACTTCCATGGTCCTTCTAAACTTCTTATTGATGCAAATGTGGTCTATTCGGTTCTCCGTAATGTGGTCCGGTGAAACCCATGTAGTTCTGTATATACGTTTGTGGGAGAATACGGTACCACCTTTAATCATTTTCTGAAGGCACATTAGTTTACAAACCTCTCACCGTTATCGTCCCTTTCTTCCGGTCCATGTTGTCCCATGATGTCTTCATACCCGGTGTTATCCACTCCAATCTTGGAGTTGAAGTCCCCCATTGGAATGGTCAGGTCCTTGGCTGAAAATTTCTCGATGATTGACTGCAGCCTCGCATAGAACTGGTCTTCGTCGTCTTCGTGGGTGTCGTTGGTGGGTGCGTAGCACTGGATGACATTCACTGTAATCCCTTCCCTCTTCGTCTCGAAGGATGCTGTGATGATCCTAAGTCCATGAGGCTCCCATCCTATAAGAGCCTCCCATGTTTCTTGGGACAACATTAGCGCTACTCCTTGTGTGTGTAGGGTATTTTCTTCTTCGTGGCCGGGGTATAAGAGCACACTTCCTGAGGATAATCATTGCTGTTCAGCTTGTAACCAATGCGTTTCGCTTATTCCAAGTATCTTCAGGTTGTATATTTTCATTTCTTCATCTAGTTGCATGATTCTCCCTGTTTCCTACATCTTACGAACATTCTATGTACATATATTAATTGTTTCCCTGGTTGTCAGGAGGAACATCAGGTTCGTGGCTTCCGAAGAAACTCGGATTTCACTATGAGGCATTATAACAGACCTTCCAACTCCCAGGAAAGTGTTAAAATAGCCATAAAAGTTTGTACTGGTTAGCGTTTTTTTAGCAAGTATGTTGTTTTACGGGATTGGGTTGCTATCCCAATGCCCAACCCCCCTTTATCCGGGCTTGGGGACCGGCAGCAACCCCAGGGGTCTCAAGGCGGAGTTGTACCAAGACCATAGATCTTGCCTAACCCAGCATGACCGTAACAACAAACCCAAACAGAGTCGACTCAGTCCCAGCACTCAGTACAACGAAAGCATTAGCTATCTCGTGTCCCTTGTGTTTCAAAAATTGTCATTTTCTCGCCACATTGACAATTTAATGGCTTTAACAATTCCATGGATTGCAAACGAACAACGAGATTTCTGTCACTAATAAGATCTAGAACACGCCCTATCGTTACCGTGCAGCTTTCAAGTGGCCTCCGTGACCTTGAAATCCTTCCTTCGTTCCTCATTGTTTCGGCCATAAAAGTCATGTCCACTGTGTATAAGTCTTGTTATTAACAAATGCGAAACTACTGGCAAGAGATATAGTTATCGGATCTAATGAGGTTACAAATCCAGTAGTGTAAAAAGGTTACAACAGGTCTTTCATGGTGATAAAATATGTATTCACAATTACTTACTTTTGAGTGATTGAAACGCTGTAAGTTTGTGACGTCGATTAGCGCATCTGCACGCCCAAGCCTCTAGTCCATGCTGGTTGACTACATTGCTTATTTGGTGAGTATATTTTAATAATCGCTCAATCTCGCCCCTACACTAGCCTATAGAATCGATATTTCTTTAAATAATTTTATTACTAGTGTTAGCCACCCAAAATACAAAGAAAGAACATTGCAGTTACGACAGTGCATAAAAGCAACCCGCGTAACCTTTCTGAAGACTTCATCGTTTTTCGTGCATTCTCATTGGTTGGGTGCCGCAAGGTCATTGGTGGTTGTGCCAGTTCTACGCCAGTTTAGTTTCATCAAAGTAACTGAAATTTCTGGCAACAGGAGTTAAGTAACACGCGTGTTATGCATGCGGCCAGCACATCGTCCACTGAGCACGTGTGCTGACTGACTTCAAGACATTATATTTTGTAAAGTTTATCAGTGTGACGTATGTAGTAAGTCCTTCCACTAATATTAGTACAAGTATTAGTAACATATATTTGTCACTAATACATACTGTGCTAACATTGCTTAAATGTATCATTGATATAATTGTACATTCATATATTTTGCCCTTGAGGCTTTGCACTTGCTGCTGTCTGAAGAGTAAATACACTGTCGCTGCATTATTCTTCATTCTGAGCTGCCTTCACCGATTGCTTGGATTAATAATTGAATCCCTTTTATAGCATCGGAATTGTGTATTCAACGTCACTGTCGCTCTTCCTAGCTCAACTGACTAGAACGAACCTACACTGGACACTTGAAAAGATACATACGTATGGTGGTCATCTGGAGCACCCGGCATTCATCTTACACTGCCGTTAATTCAAGTGAACTACATCCTGACAGACATTGTACTTACTATATATACGTTTACTAATTGTTAATATAGCATTTGTGTTTATTTATAAGGCGTTACTGACTTTATAGTGTTCAGTGGCCACTACACGCTCAAGTACCAGTTATCTGACGTTTAAGGTAGTAAGACCAGTCACAATTGCTGAGGTTGTTCGTTATCACAGATACCGAAAGTTGCAACTCTGTGACAAAGCAGCTTAGATGAAAATAATGAAAACAAGCTACCCATTCATCCTAACAGTTAGTAACCAGTTCCTACTTAACACACTTAATAACGGTAAGTCCCACGTTGCTGACACACCATATATGTAAAGATGCAGCACCACTTGCTGATACCTAGCAACGTCGATTGTGTTGACAACTACAAGATTAATCCTCACCCACATTTTGTAGAGAGCTTAATATTACTAGTGATACTATTCGTCGTCAGTTTATAAATAATATGAAACAGCAAGTTTGGACACCATTTCGAACGAGTTAGCGAATCCAGCCCCAAATATGGACTGTCATCAGAGATGAAGTTGCATCTCACTGGATATCAATACTAACCACCTCAAAAAAACTTGGGTGCTCTCTGACCTAAGGTACTTCTTGCTAAGCCTAGTTAGGTAACCATTCCCTTTGCCATTGTCTTAGTTTGTGTATTTTTTCTGATGTACCATCACCAGAGAAACGTCCAATTCAGCATTTTTTTTTGTCGAATAGGTATGTCGCTGTAGAAGTAAGCACATCATATAGCCGATATTCCTTCATTAACTTTCTTTCGGAACCGCCCAACCCTTTGGAACAGAGGTGGTTGCAAAAGTGGGTAGAAGGATACACGTAAGGAATATTTTGTTGTTCAACAATTTTGTCTTGGTGTATCACCTAAATGCTTCATGTCGCTGATACTATTGCCGTCGCATCCACTATCAACACACATAACCAATGTATCAGTTATATACTTGCATCCCAGAAGTAGATCACGACATACAGTCATCAAGAAGAACAAAACTATTGTACACATCAAGAGACAAACCTCATAAGACGTGACACAAGTAGAAAAATGCCAAGCGAGACACCTAAATCAAGGCCGGGATCTTTCTGGACAGTAACTAACTGGAGCTGGTGAGAATCCTAAGACGAGTGGCTGATATACTCGAGTGCCTCTCTATCGTTAGCTTGGACGTTAATGGAGACCATTTTTAAATAAACACTGAGCTTAGAAAGGAGATCCACCCGAAAGTTTAAGTCGTTATTCAAGGCGATCAAAAGACGCCTTAACTTGACAGTCATAAAGATAGGACAATGTCATTTGTGTAGTCTGAGTTAATAAATAGAACTTTCGATAAACGAAGATCTTAATAGACAGAGTGAAAAACTTCTCACTGAAACAATATGTCAGAGTCCAAACTAGAAAACAATGCATCAACTTAGTATGGTTCATAATCAAATGTCGATTTCCGAAGCCGATTAATTTGGAGACCTATTGTCAATGTTGATTGTTAAAAGACACGATCAACTAAGTGATCCAATTACTTCTAACTGTTTCTCGAGGTGCGGAGGCAGGGGTCACTTTGGTAAGTTGTTTAGAATACTTGATGCTGTGATAAATCAAAAGACCAAGAATACTGAACTTAGGTAGTACAAAGACATGTCGATTACACAAACGAAGGACTTAGTGTACGTACAGATAAGATTAAATATGGGTCAGTATTAAGGTTATGGACAATCCTTATGTACTTACTTTGCGTTCTACACAAGTAGTAAGGAGAATGGGATGTATATTAGTTCTAGCGAAACTGGACAGTTCCGCTCATTATCCTTACTATTATTCTTAAGTGATCCGCCCTCCAATCTCTTCTCCATCATTTCGGTCACGTTTTTATGTAAAGATAATAACTAGGTTCCGCTTCAAGTCTTTAATCAAATCAACTTTAGACGTAATCACCGGTGTCAAATTGGATTTTGTCGTCACTACAGACATTTACTTGGGAAATAAGCAGTCATGTAGGTAACAGAAGTATTAGAAAGTGTAGTTAGTTGATAGGAATGATAACAACCACTTATGTACCAACAGCTTCTTGATGAATCCCTGTAGCTTTGGTCTATTGCCCTAAACGTGGAACGTTATATGCAATTAGACAAACACACCACTAGCTACTTGCTACAAGCGCCAGTTACGTGTTCCAAGACTAGAGATAATATGATGATACTTAAAATCAGAGCTAAAGACACATGTGTAGTGTTGATGCGAATGATTTAGGTACACATCTTTAAAAAACTGATTTGTATTGAAGTGCGCCTGGTATATGACCAAGGTACGTTCGTCGTATTAGCAGAACAACTTCTAACGATTGAATCCACTCTTACGAATGGGAAATCAGAAGGCAGTGAAGAGTGGAAGAGAAGTTATATTCGATAGTAAATAAAGCGTCAATGGGATAGCAACGTCTAGGCTGGCAAACTAGACAGAGAGATGCTACCCATGGTGCGTCGTGACGTGATCGGGTGGTGATGCGTGACAGAGCACCTCCAACTAGTCGTGTCCACTAAAGCAAACATGGTCAACATCAGTGTCTAGGACCTACGCAACTATTTATTTCGAGAATTATTTACTGCCACAGTATATTTAGGTTGTTGCCATGCTTAACTTTCGCAAATCGAGAACTATCATCCGTACGCATATATACAGCTAGAAATAAAGTACACAACTGCTGAGCTCTAACATTGGAAACCTGACCAGTTGGCACATCGAGTAAGCACCTGATTGTAGGAACTTGAACCTAGTTTACAAAAAGTGTGAGAACCTTACTTCCCATGGAATCTTGTTATTCATACAGCCAAGGTGAAATGAAAGCAATGCAAAAAATGTTAGGAAGTATTTGTGGAAGTTAGGTTAGGATAATGTGGTTAGCTTCAAAAGTAACGAACATTTAAGACTTGCTTTACAGAATTTGATTGTAAAAATAAACACAGGCTATTATGTTCTGGGCGCAGCTATGTACCCCACAGTAATGGGATGCCCTAAAGATTCAGATACCACGACATTTTCCGATACTTTTTGCTGCAGACATACGACATGCCATATCTTACCATCTGTTTCAGTCTCTTGTAATACAAGTCTACCATTACTTATTAAAAATCATTCTATCATCCAAACGACCGGGTCGTACGTCACCTAAAGGTTTGTTATGAATTACCAATTAGAAGTTAACTGGAAGTCGGGTAAAATTTTATAACAACCGATGAGTTAAATGACCATAATTACACAAATCAAGTACAATATAATTTCACAAACCATTCAATTAGTGAGACAACAGATATACTAATTGCAGAGACCTGAAATGCATCAAGAAAGCATATTTCAAGATATTTTCCTACAAGGGCAAATTCAGACGATTTAATAAGGTGCTGGGCGTGCTCGCCCCGTTCCAACACTACTTCCACGCATAGGACCACCACCTCGACCACCTCGGTTGGAACTTGAGACAGGATTCATTGCGCCACCCCGTCCAAATCCTGGGGCATTTTGTTGAGAACCGGAATTCATAACTGAGGCAGGTGGTTGAGCAGCTCGACCTGTTGTACTCACGTTATTTCTAGCGTTGTTATCGGCATTATTAGGTCCATCACCTAAACGAGTTGACTGAAACGAATAAGAAGCAACATGAAATGACAATAGGATGACTTGTCGATGAACTCTTTAAATATAAAATGAAATGTCTTCCTACTGACATACTTATCAAAAGCTCTCACAATCGAAATTAAACATAAGAGAAAGTGTAAGTCTTACTACTGAGTCTGTTGAAGTTAACAGTAATGTACATGACTTCTTTAATTAAAATAAACTGCAGCTTCTAAGAAAGTGATGTCCATATATACAAATCTAACTGAATTTGATAATCGTTAAGCTTAATGGTATGGTTTGCGAATCACATCTTTGATTTCTGATGACAAGACCTGATTGTAAGACAACTACACTCTCTTAAATATAGATGAAGATCCTAATGAATGCGATAAGTTTTTTGACTTCCGCGATAATGATATGAGCCAGACTGGTGAATAATTTGTCTTCTTATCCAGGTTTGTAAGACAATACTCTTACCACATTTCTCATGTTATCAAATGCAAATAAAATCCCTTATCTATGATTTTGCCTGCTAATAAGTAAAATAAAATAACGCTCAAAATGTCTCTTTTCACCCTATTTTACTTTTTACTAATTATAAATCGAAATAAAAGGAGAATATTCTAGAATACTAACACTAAATTACCCAAAACTTAGAATATATCATTCACTAGTACAATTGTAGTACCTTATATCTAGATCACAATATGAATTTTCAAGACTCAAATGGTGTGAGGTAACTGTACGCTAATCAAACAGAAAAATACAGAAACCCACCTGACACCTGTTGCATTGTTCTCGCCATGAAAAGTTTATATTACCACATTGTGGACAGCTCCAATCACCTTCTCTTGAACCTGCTTGCGCAGAACCCACGTTGGGTCGTGCTGAAGAACCATTGGTAATTGCCCCACGAGAGCCTCGAGATGCTGTGCTTGCGCCGCGACCCACACTTGAGTACTCTTTCGAATCGAAGTGGGCTGCCAGCTGAGGATTGTTTGCTGTAAGAGCAGCAAGACTAGCAGCCGCAGCCGCACTGTTATTCATTAAACTGGCTACAGTGTTTCCACTGGCTGCTGCAGCCACCGCTGCAACAGCTAGAGCAGCAGCAGGATTGTTTGGCCCACTTCCGTTTCCTCCCAACAAACCACCACCACCAGGTGGGATAATAACTGGTCTTTGACTGTTAATAGCTTGCTTTACCTCAATCTTTCTTCCCAAAAATTCATGCTCTAGAAAGGTTGGGAACAAAAAACCAGTATTATCGACAAATACATAGAGGGAAAACGTTAAGACGAACCAAAAAGAAACATACCTTTAAACCACTGAATAGCTGATTGAACACAACTTGGATCTTCATATGTTACAAGTGCTTCCCCTTTAGGTATTCCTTTCTCTTTAAATATCCATATCATGGGCATACCGCTTTTTGAATTGATCTGCAAAGTTACTCATAATCACAAAGGAAACGTTACCTTGATTTTCCCAACAACACCAAACTGAGACTTCATCACATCGTGATCGATATTTTGAGGCAGGTTACTGACGAATATAGTGTCCTCCCGGAGCCCATCAGCTAAATAAAAAGCCTAAACTTCTAACTCTATAACTTACGATTAGTGACACTTGGCAAGTTGGAATTTGATCGCGTACCTAAACAAGGTGAGACGGAAAATGACAACTTTAGTAAAAGCTGCTGAGTTATCAGCTAAAAAATGTGGAAAAATGACTGAAAACAACTTACCGCCAAACTTGTTATATCCACCTCTTTGGCTGAAAAACACTAATCTTCGTTAAATTCAAAATAGTGAAAACACAAAAACACCAGAAGACAATTTGCTTCTGTAAAAAAAATATTAAAGTGGGGAGCCAAGAATACCAAGACTCACACATATACCATAAAACCATTGATCGGAAATTACCAATAAAGTTACCCAAAACACTGACGAAAAACACAGCTCCCACTCAAATTGAACCAAATACGCGACTGATTGAGAAACACTCAAAAATTTTGACCAAAACTCAAAACACCGTTCGATATTCAGATGTACCAAAGATTTAGGATTTAACATACCTGCTGCCTCTTCCAGAGCCCAATCCACCTCGAGCATTCGTGCCAGTTGGGTCTTGGAGGAAAGCGACTGGATTAAAGCCTAAAATCAAGAAATTTTGATTTTTCAGAAGAAATCTAACCTGCAAGTCCTTGTTCGTGAGCTATGGCCTCCAAAATAGCTCCATTGGCTGACATTGTTTGCCCAAAAGCATTAGCCATAAGAGGACCAAACTGTTGCATATCTTAAGAGAATAAGACGAAGCTATTTAGCACTACCAGCACTGAAGCCCGCTTGGACAGCTGACAACCCAGGAGGCATACCCTGCCCCATTCCAGGATACTGATTAAATGATCCAGAGAAATTTGGATAGGCAAAACCTCCGGTGGCTGAAAGGCATATAATGCAAGTCTTTAAACAAACCAGGCTGCATAGGGACTTGTGAACCATCCACTTGGCAGACAGGAATTGATGAAGACTGGTTGTAAGCGGAGCCTGTCTGATCGAAACTATAGGCAGCTGATTGTGCTCCAAACATAGAGCCTGGAACTCCAGCAGCTGGGTTTCCTGGTTGAGAAAGTGCATAACCTTGAAGTAACTGAGCGTTTTGGTCACTTGCCGTTGGATAGTGAAAGGGAGGGTAACCAGTTTGACTTGCCTGTTGCATATTGGCATAAGCAAACTCTAAAATTGGGAAAAGCAATACTGACTGGTCAATAATTCGTCTTCGGTAACAATGGGAAGTACGTAATTTGGTCACTTTTACGTTATCACAGCGTAACGCCAAATGATAATTAACTCGTGAATAATAGTTAGTTGCACTAGAGTGAATCCCAATTCACAACCTACTTACTCTGAAGCATTTAGCCTGTATTTAGTGTCCTGATGTGCCAGGATGAAGTCCAAAAACTACTATCGACTATTTGCACCACGGATTATAATGACATGGTCTTAGATCATTGGTGATATAGAAAAGTCAGTGTACTCTGCTCTCAGGTTTCACGGTGTGAGACATTACTATATTCGGCGTTTACACAAACGACGATGAAAAATTAAATGAATTAAACTGTGATCAGTCGAGCTTCATTAGGTAATCGGTTGCTGTCTTACTAAATTTCATTTTATTCTACAAGCTACTGTACTAAAATACTACTATTGGCATCGATTATGCTATTTATAACATAGTAGGCCGAATACAAAACCTTTAAGGTAAGGACAACTACAAGTTGGTGCTTTCCCATCGTCAAATCGAGAGGTTTAATATTGTCAATATTAAAATCCTACATATTAGTGGTTATAAATGGACAGCAAATAACACCTGAAGGACGTTTTCAGTGGCTATACTTAGAGATATATACAAGGCATATCCGTTTGCGAGAATCATGTAGAATTCAAGCTCATGTACAATAAATATCGTTTATGGCAACGCATGATCTGGAGTATTTAGTTAGTGACTGAATCTTGAAGTCATCAAACGTCCCATGCTTAAGTGTAGCACATGGAACATATGAGAAATGCAATGTTCCCAGGATACTGAAGATCGTAGCAACTACAACCGACCTTTAGCAATTGGACTAATGCATCGATGCTATCAGGCGGTGAAGTGGTGGTTCAGTGGCCAAGACCTTCGACCATCGCTATGGTTCGAATCCACCTTTGGTTAAGCAACCAGAGGTAGTTTGGAGCATAGTACACGAACCAATACTTTGTATAATACTAAACTTAGGATGACATCACATCCAAATTGAAAAGGTTTGCCAAGCTATCAAGAACAAAATGTAGCATGGATAGCCTGACAGTAAAAAACGCTTTTGCCACATAACAAGCTAATATATACGCGACATTTCTATCACAGTCTCGGAAGTGGGATATGTTCGAACAGTCTGGAACCCGTAACTTAGTAAAAATGACAGAATGATCTAGTCGGGACAGATTTCGATTATGGTTTACGTAGATAATAGACGGGTTTTGAACAAGTAATAAACGTACTACTTTAGTGAACTGAAACATAAACGACCACAGGACGGGCTAGCATGTGATTTTTCATATCCCCCTCAAAACCAAAGCATCAGTTACAAGCGGAAAACCCATTAGACAAATTTGCAAATCGCCTTAATCCATGTTAACCAGTACTTGAATTTCACTAGTGACAGCAAGAAACGCCACTGCACATCCTCTAAGCAAATGCCTACCCAAGTCATTTTGACTTTTGAACTATGGTCTGAAGTCTCTAAATGATGGTCATCTAGTAGTGAATTACTGGAGAACTAGAACGCGTAGTAACTGCATCATCACTGGACGCGTTCAAAGGGAGACTATACCATCAGTGATAGTTTGCGAGAATTAACAAAGGTAGTTGATCTTCTATCCCTATCCCTAAAGACTGAAAACAAACCAAAAGCGGTCGCCCTTCTCTTAAAAAGGAAAAGCTAAAATTATTGCGGATGGAAGAGAGGAAACTTACACTTAGCGAGTTTTGATGTTTAGGAGTAACAGATCACCGATTTCTCCAGTTAGGGACCTGGGCATATGGAATATGTAAGAGAAAAGTACTGGTATATGAACTGGGTAACTTGTTCCCAGTACTTAAAACTACACTGTTTTCCTCTTAAAGGACGCAGTGGAATTAGCTCACTCTTAAGGCTATTATGGAGTTGCAGAACTGGATTATTATCAAAGAGGAATTGCACGTATAATCCAGTTCATCATGTTGCTTATCTAGTCCCCGAGATTCCCTTGTAAAATAGATAATGAACCTGGACTAGAACAGATGTTTTAATGGGTCCCAAGATATTAACTAACGAGTCATTATGAGGTCGCCTTTAAGTCGCCCGTATCCTAAGGGATGTAAGTCTGATGATGGGCCTTCGTCATATGGTTTAAACATAAATTTACAAACCTTGTGACCCTTCTTCAAGTGCGCATCCTTGTCCACCTGGAATAAGAGATGAAACTGCCCCCACACTCCAAATTAGAACGAATAAAACCATCGAAAATCATGCGAACAGTCCTACTGCTCAGCCACTCACAGTTGAGTGAGATTGACTCTGAAAGCATTTTTCCCAGCTAGTATGATTTAAGGTTACAGGGGCTAAGACACATGTATACCTTTTCCTACAAGTGACTCTCCTAAGAGGGGATCATTTTGGATATGTGTAGTGCCATGCTGTAGACGGATAGTTTAGTCCATTTTATCTAGTCGAGCTAGACCATCCTACAGTGGTAGCCTGTCTTCATACATCCGAACGACTTTTCAAAGTTTAACGCCATCAGCGAGGGGTAGTAAGTATTCGAAGGGGATCAACTATACAAATTAGAAAGCAGAGGTCCTAGGTCTGAAACCTGGACACCGAGTGGAGTAAGTTGAAGGGAATATTAACCGGGATAAAACTCAGGAAGACATCCTAGATTTTAACCCAGTAAACCAGCAAGAAAAGCGACTGTAAACATATAGCAAAGCAAGCAAAATGCGTAAGTTGTTTACTCACGATCCGCCATCTCTGTTTAGCGCGTCACGACTTACTGTCACCGATTGAAACACGTGCAAGTACTTAACTTCGGATATGAGGACTATAACAAAATATATTGCAAAGAATATCAACTCCAGACTTTCACAATAAACAAATCGTCTTAAAAACTTTAAGTTTTATTGCGAAGAAGTAGAAAACCACTACGTAGGTGAGAGTACAATGTGCAAAATGCATGGACTATGAAATAACAGTGAACGCTGACAATTTTATCCTATGATATTTAGCAATACCTAGGAAGACTGTCTGTAAAAATCGGATTCTAACAGCAGCTTACTAAAGATATAAATAACAAACAATATTAAAATTATTGATCGAGTTGGCTTGTATATGTCGTAAGAATTACTCGACTCAGATGGACACCAACCTGAGTTTCTCACCTAACTGTTCCTTTGCAACAGTACTTATCTGTTGCTAGTGGTTATTCACTTTTATTCCGTATCTCGTAGACCGTTCATTTGCTGTCCTCAAACGGGCTTCATTCAGATGCTGACAGATTACCTATTAACAACCTTACTGTCAATCACAATGCTGCAGCTTGATCGCACTCTGTCTATACTATTATCGGTTTCATTTCAGCTACTGATCGTTACGCTGCTTGATAAATGTTTGTTCTTCAGACTATGGAGGTAGGCTTAGACGTCAATTCAGATTTAGACAGACTAAGAAGGCTTTGATCTGCCTGTTGCTGCTTTTATTCTACAGAAGGCTTTCATGTTTAATGCATTGATTCTGATGGCCTTTTTTCCCTCACGAAGTCAGTCTGTTGGTGTTTTTACATAATTGTATGGTTAGGTATCAAGCGCTTATGAAAAGTTGCGTATCTGTTGGAGATTTTCAAACACCTGATGGTGGTTGGTTTCAAATATCTTGGAACGGCAACTATCTTCTTTTGTAAGGACGGACGCCATGAGTATCATTAGTGTGTCCAAGGAGGTTCTATGAGGTTGCTCTGATTTGACACCTTTGTCTGTTTTTCGCAGTACCGCTATATCCAGGTATTTTAAAAATGCTTTCTCATTTAGGCTAGTTATTAAGCAGTCGTCAACATATGCGTGGACACAGTCAAGTCCCTGAAACACACCATCTATGAAACGCTATGATGTTTAAGCTGTATTTCTTAATCCAGTGGGCATTCGAAAAAATTTATAGAGGTAGAACGGGTTTACGATAGTTGTTTCGGGAATATTAACCATAAGTTTTTGATTGTGTGCCTTCGCTGAATCGATTTTCGAAAACACGATCATACTGTTTAAGATAGTTGTCAATGCATTGAATGTGTCGTAAAGTATAAGAAGTGGTCGGCGTTTGGCCGGCGATAATCAGCGGTAGAATGCTAATCATGTTATTTTGGTGTGAGCCAAATTTAACAGAAATGACCATGATTTTCTCGGTGGATAGATCAGTCTCAGGTTCATTATGTAATCGAACCCATTCTTCGGTATCCTTGGTTTCTCGGGATCACGTCGACGTGCCTTTTAGATTGCGGATTAACTTATAGTCGTTATGTAATTTGTAACATTGCTGGCTGCACAGGGTGTCAAATCAGCCGACTAAAATGCCACGACTGAGTTGTTACTGGAGTTCGGAATGCTGTTGTTTTACTTCTACCTACCAAATGTTTCTAATTAATCGAGTATCGACCTTTACCATTATTCCCACAACCCTACGGAATAATAATAAGTCGCAAGAAAACGATTAATTACTCCGACGTATATAATAGCAGAAATGACGATAGCAATAACAATAGTGTAGAATATTGCAATAAATATACAAAGTAATTAGAAATGTGCTTCTGAATAATAATGATTCTAACAGTGACACGAATGTTCACCCAATCGTTCCAGAAACAATGGCTGCTAACAATGGAACTCGACTCAACTAAACAATATTCAGTGGTGCCAATGTTCAACTTCTTTAACACAGGATGATTTTGTCGTTGCATTATTCGATTTATGATACTTGTAATGTGTCGGCTGAAAGTAATGATTAATCAAACGTTTCACATAAATAGAGTTTAAGCTATAGTTTGTGGCGCCGTTTCGTCTACTAACTTTTTTCTCCCAGGGCCCATATTCAGGCTGTAATAGCTTAGTAAATCGACCATAGTATTAGGTGTTTCAACATCAGTAATGGAGAGAATTCACTGTATGGATTTGATCAAACCAGCATTCAGGTAAATATACTGTTTGTTTTATGTGGTTATTTCTTTTTCATCATTTGGCTGTAAGTCGAATCCACCTTCTGCATAGTTTCTGGACGCTGTTTTAAAGTAAAGGGTGCAAACAATATGTAGGTTAGAGAGTATTTACCAGACAACCTAAAATCAACATTTGGATAAAACTTTTGATAACTTTTCCCTCGTCCCGTGGAATCTCTAGAAAATGCTCTCATTTGCGTTAAGAAGTTAATGTTATCTACACCATGTATATCTTGCTATGCAACAGCGGGTAAGTTGGCAGATGAACCAAAAAGGGGGATAAACGCTAGGAAATATCATTTGCGGATGACCAGAACAGCATCCTGTTTGTGAATATTAGTTGGAATTGATCGGTTGTTATAAACCTGATCCGACTTAGGAATATTCTTCCTAAATTTTCTGAGGATATAAGAAAACTTAAAAATAAGTAGTCAACAGCAATAAGTTTAAAAGAACCAGGGCATAGAATCAATTTCAATTGAATTAAAATCCTTCAAAAGGGCTTTAATTCCTACGAAGAAAGGTTACCACCTGAAGCTCTACACATATGGACAAATCCGAACAATACAAAGCGACTAAACGGAGTACCGATAACTGCACCACTTCGACTAATGATTAAAAAATAAATTCAAGCATCTATTACTCCATCTTCCAGCACATTCCATTTGTTTATTGATTGACTGATTCAGTCAAGAGTCATTTAATCCAATTATACAGTTCAACGTGTTTCCATTTGCAAATATACACCCATCCTTTGATCCATAGTTATCATTACATTAATTTACTTCTACTATGGTTTGATAACAAGCCAATGTTTAGATTATCTGCCCCTCTCCATGAACGTAGCTCAGGACAGTATATGTGTACAAATGAATGTAACATGAAGCTACACACAAAATGCACACCTTCCGTTATCCACAACAGTTCCGACATTAGTTTGTAGCAACTTAGCTTGACTAGTTAAAAGTTCACTTCAAAACTCAAGCATACGCCAAAACAATTACGCTCTAGTATCCATTTACTTCCTTATTCCACATAGAGATTAACTTTCCTATTATCTTATATTGAACGTTGAGAAGTATTTGTGTGTTTGAATAACTGGAACCGCTCTCCACGGTCTCCTGCCCACGCTATTGAATAAAGACCTATTCCCATAATACTCTGGTTTCTGCTGTCACTAGGTCGGGATATACCTAGGTGCTAAAAGTTCACTTACAATGACTCATGTAACGATTTAATACCCTGTATACAATCGGATATTCGTGCTCAAATCTGACCTCTTATTTACAATTATATTCGATAATTTTTTATCTTGGTTATTTCCCTGAAGAAGCCTAGACCAACTTGCCGAGCAAAACGTTGGAATTTTATTGAATTTCATCCGCTGAGATTATTTACAAATACATTCTATTGATATGTCCAGACAATCGAGTGACGCTGCATACTTTAATACCTGATGATTTTATAAGTGCGTTATTATGTTGCGTAATTCGTGTACTCTCCGTTTCTTGTGTCTGCCTGTTCATCTCTATGTTATTTATTTATTTATTTTAATCACATACTACTCATTTACAATAAGCGTTGTGAAGAAACCATTTTGGGCTTCATCAGTTGAGTATAATAATTCAATAAATCAAATTAGCGAAGTAGTATTTAGAGTATAAACGCTAATGTAATGTAGGACGTGTAAACAGAAAAAAGAAAAAAAAGAAAAAAGAAAGAGAAATTCTAAAGAGTTCAATGCTTAGTCGTAGCTTAGACTTTGCATAAATAGGTTTGTTAGCCAACTAATAAACCCAATATAATTAAAAGGTCAAGTTGTAATCAAAATTTAGAATCGGTTTATAAGTGATGACAGAAGACGGATAATAATAATAATAAAGCAGATTAGAACAGAGCGAAAATATGCACTAATAACCATGTAAAATATACAGAGAATTATAGTAATGGAGAGATCAGACAGTGCAATTAACAATGTAGTGAAATTGTGAATTTTCACTCAAGTGATATTGAAAGGGTGAATAATAATAATAGTAATAATAAAGTAGACAGATAATAATAATAATGTTACTAACAATCATAATAATAAAGTAGACAGATAATAATTATAATACTAATAATAAAGTAGATTGGGACACAGTGAAAGTATGCACTATTAACCATATAAAATACATAGAGAATTATATTAATGGAGAGGTCATACAGTGCAATTAAGAGTGTGATGAAATTGTGAATTTTCACTCAAGTGATATTAAAGGGGTGAAATTTCTGAATAAAGAAGTGTGCTTGTGTGTGTGTGTGCATGAATAAGTATATGATGTTGAAAATCAATGGATAATTACAGTATGGATTCAATGTGTATAGGATTATTAGACAACTACTGTCTTGGTGACCTTTGTTAGTCTGACCCTCTCATTCCTTACTTGAAATTGGCTTTCTGTTTCTCACCCATTTGTGACCATCTATATTTAGGACTTTGTTACTCCTACATGCATACATATATACATATATATTCCCAGTTAGATTCCTCATAAACCGTATTCCTGTATTACTGCGTAGTTGGATTGGATAAGTGCTGGTCCTTGGATTGCTGAGTGCTGACTGCCGACTACTTGCGATTCCTACTAGTGGTGATTGCAATACAATTCTACTGCTACTACTACTACTACTTCATTTGAGTCCTCACTGTGTTACTATGTGACTGCAATTCGTAATTCCAAGTGCTAATTAGAGTATCATACCACTCCCAAAAGTTATCCTACAGTATGACAAGAGAATCGTAGTGAAAGTGAATTCTAGATACAGGTGGCCTGCAAGGTTTGGGATCTGTGGCCAAGTCCGTTATCGGTTACAAATTCTGTCTCAATACTGAGCATCATCTCACAGCTACTCACAAGGAAGTGAGGAAGTTACGAACACCATAGAAGATAGCATGATTGATGTGTTAAACTCAGAAATTAAGAATTAGTGTGCTACTGCATGTTAAGTAACTAAATCAAACAGCTAAATTATCGTACATCGCAGAAATTAGAAAAACGAATAGATATAAAAAGAGAGAAACTCGTTGCAGTGCAAGGTAATAAACTGCATATAGCCAGCATCCGATAGTTCTAGTTTGTCGATTTGTCTGAGTATAAATCTGTAAGTAACGTATTGTTCTAGATGTGGATATAAATCTTAAACTGCTTTTCTATTCATGAGCTAAAAGACTAATATACTAATTGATGGGCAGCAGCGACATGAAGTTACACCCGGTATATGACCAAGTTACGTTTGGATTATTACCAGAGCAACTTCTAACGATTGAACCCACTCTTACGAATGAGAAGAAATCAGAAGGCAATGAAGGATGGAAGAGAAGTTATATTTGATCGTGAATGGAGCGACAATGGGTTAGCAACGTCTAGGCTGGCAAACTAGAGAGGGTTGCTTGTTTCGGTACGGCGTGGCGAGATATGGTGGTGATGCGTGACCGGGCGCCTTCAACTTAGTAGTGTCCGCTAAAACAAACATGGTCAGCATCAATGTCGAAACCTATGTAACTATTTATTTTGGGGATTATTTACCGCTACAGCTCACTCCCCCCCTAATGGGTTCGTGAGGACCCTATGACGTACCAGCCAAACGATAAAACCCAATGCGTTAAACATTGGTAAACGTTCCTTTGATAGCTTGGATGTTGTGCAGCTTCTGGCCGTCAGTGCCTATGCTAGGGTGTCGTTACATAAAAAAAAATGTACAAAATGTTATCGTTCTCTTCCGTTTTCTTCTGGTCGTTTCCAGGCGTCCTGGAAAACCAAAAGAAAAAAAAAATTTAAATATATGCATTTCATTAATATATATATATATGTATATATATTTAAAAGCAATTTGGCGGCTAAATACAGCTACAAAAACGCATAAAATGTCGGCAACGCTAACATGAATAAATAAAAAGGTTTTTTTTTTGATATATTTTTTTAAAACATACGAAAATGTGTAAACAAAAATGCATACCATAAAGTAAAAACAAAATATTTTTATTCAATTTTTTTTATTTTGTATATATAGATATTCACAATACACATAGTGGAAAATTAGAAAAGAAAATTAATAGACGTAATATTCATTTAAGTGTTCTGGAAATCGTACATTTCTACCAGAACGTGTAGCTCTCGGCGTTATGGAGCTCTTCTGAATTTCCACTTGCTCGTTGGTTGCTGCTTGAGGCATGGCGACTTTGCTCATGTCGAGTTTCGGCGGTGTTGTGGCGAGTTGGACATCGAAGGGTTTACCTTCTAGGTAAGCTGCTTTGAGGCGGTCAATGCTGACGTTCTCTTCGTGTCCATTCTTATCGATCGTATAGTACTTTATTTCACGTTTCAAAACCTTGTATGGTCCTTCGTAAGTCGCATCAAGAGGTCGGCGTAGAGCGTCACGACGTACAAAAACGTGTGTACTATATTTTAAGGCGGGTTGGATGAAAGCGTCTGTCGATTGTCGTCGAGTTTGAACTGGCTTAACTGAACGCATAGCATTTGTAAGCCGGTTCACGTAAGAATTTATATCCAAGTTTGTCGAGGTGGAAGCGGTTTCCACAAACTCACCTGGTAATCGAAGAGTCGTTCCGTAAACTAGTTCAGACACGCTGCACCCGACATCTTCTTTTACCATGCTTCGGATACCGAGTAAGACTAGTGGCAAAGCCTCTGTCCACTGCGGCATGTTTGTAGCTGAAAGTGATGCTTTCAGCTGTCGATGAAATCTTTCTACCAAACCGTTAGATTGTGGATGGTAGGCTGTTGTTCGGAAGCGCGTCGCTCCAAGAAGTTTTGTCAGAGAGTGGAACAATCCAGATTCAAACTGACGTCCACGGTCTGTCGTTATTGTAGATGGACAACCAAAGTTCGCTATCCATCGTTCGACGAAAGCACGAGCAATCGTTTCAGTAGTGATGTCTTTTAAGGGAATCGCTTCTGGCCAGCGTGTAAAACGGTCCACGCATGTCAAAAGATAAGAAAATCCGTTTGATTCAGGTAAGGGTCCTACCAAATCAAGGTGGACGTGGTTGAATCGAGCGTCGGGAGTTGGAAAAGTGCCTAGAGGACATTTATTGTGCTGAATTACTTTGCTCTTTTGACATGCCACACAGGAGCGTGCCCATTCTTTGATGTCCTTATTCATCCTTGGCCAGCAGAATCTCTGAGCAATTAGTTTAGACGTAGCACGAACTCCAGGATGAGAGAAGTTGTGCAATGTGTCGAAGATGATTCGTCGATAACTCTTGGGAACGATTGGACGGGCTGTACCTGTAGAATAATCACAAATTAAAGTGTTCTTACCTTTTCCAATCGTCTTTGTTTGGAGTTTAAGCGTTGTTGTGGATAACTCGTGATGAAGATCATTGTCTTCATTTTGAAGTCGAGCTAGTTCAACAAGGTCGATTCCTTGGATACGATTCAAGGCATGTATTCGTGATAAGGCGTCGGCAACTACATTGTTAGCTCCAGATATATGTCGTATATCAGTAGAGAACTGGGAAATGTAGTCTAGATGACGCGACTCTCGCGGAGAGTACTTATCTGAAGATGACTTCATAGAAAACGTCAGTGGTTTATGGTCGGTGAATATTGTAAATTCCCGGCCTTCGATGGAATGTTGAAAATGTCGCACAGCACAGTACATGGCTAGCAGTTCACGACCATAAGTGCTGTATCTTGATTCGGTATCGTTTAGTCGTCTTGAGAAAAATGCTAAAGGTTGCCAAGCTTTGCCAGTCCATTGTTGCAGAACTGCGCCAATCGCTGAGTCAGATGCGTCAACCGCGATGCTGACAGGGGCTTCGGTATTGTGATGTGCCAGCATAGTCACATTGGCTATTGCTTCTTTAGTCGCAGTAAAGGCTTTCTTTGAGTCTGCATCCATTGTGACCACTTTTTTATTTCCACGAAGCTGATCCGTTAGTGGTTTTATGACAGATGCACAGTTCGGTATAAACCGTCTGTAGAAACTTACCAATCCATTGAAAGCTCGCAACTGCTTGATGGTGGTTGGTTCCGGGTATTCCAGAATAGCCGCCACCTTGTGTTTTTGGGGTTGTATACCATTCGCATCAATAGTATGTCCCAGGAAGTCCAACGAGGTTGTTCCGATTTGGCATTTCTGTATGTTTATGGTTACTCCATATTGTTGCAGTCTACTAAAGACTGTGTCCAAGTGTTTCATATGTGTTACCTCGTCTGGACTTGCTATCAGGCAGTCGTCGACGTATGCATGGACATAGTCAAGCCCGCGGAACACGTCATCAATGAAACGTTGGAATGTTTGTGCTGCGTTCCTCAACCCAAAAGGCATTCGGAGGAATTCGTAAAGGCCAAATGGAGTTACGATAGCGGTTTTCGGAATATCATTTTCAGACATCGGTATTTGGTTGTACGCCTTTACCAAGTCGAGTTTTGAAAATATTGTCATTCCCTTCAGAGTGGCCGTTAAATCGTGGATATGCGGTAAAGGGTAACGATCAGGCGTAGTTTGGGCGTTAAGACGTCGGTAATCACCGGTGGGACGCCAGTCATTGCTATCTTTCTTCGGAACCATATGTAATGGAGATGACCATGGACTACTGGAAGGTCGAATTATTCCCAAGTCAATCATATGATCGAATTCGTTTTTCGCAATCCTTAGTTTCTCAGGCGCGAGTCGGCGTGCTTTGGAGAATACAGGTTGACCTGTAGTCGTGATGTGATGTGTAACATTGCTGGTTACACATGATAATTTCGATGACGTCTTATTCAGATCTGGATACCTGTCGAGTATCGGCTGAAAATAAGGGTTAATTAAATGTTTAAAACGAAGAGGACATAAGCTACAACCTGTAGCCACGGTTCCACTAACGTATAGATTTGTGTTACTATCCACTAATCTCCTTTTACTAGGGTCCACAAGCAAGTTGTGGTGGCTAAGTAAATCCATGCCTATGATGGGTATTTTCACATCGGCGATGGTGAAAATCCAGTGTATGGGTTTTCGTAAACCCACGTTTAAGTAGACGTAACGTTTGCCATACGTAGCTATGTGTTTTCCATCGGCTGCCTGTAAATCGAACGCAGCTTCATGGTGGCGATCAGATGGAGCTGCAGGAAGAACACTAACTTCTGCGCCAGTATCGACGAGGTAGCGAACCTTCGTTATCACATCAGTGATAAATAACAGGCGGCTGCTTCCACCGGCTACGGTTGCCGCTAACGCGTGCCGGCGGGGTAGTTTCCCGATGCGTCAACAATCGGTTTATGTCTAGGGAAACAACAGGGGTCTCTACACTTCTTGGAATTTTTTCCATAGGTGTTGTGGTACCAACACCAATGTGAATTTTCGTTTCGTCGAGGTCGAGACGACGACCTTCTCCGTGACGTACTTCGTCGACGAGAATCGTCCGGTCGGTGTCTTTCCTTCAGGTCAAGAAAACGCGAAAGAGCATTACACAATTTCGTTACTTCGTTTTCGGTAGCCTGAGGTTTTTCGGTAATGGAATAAACCTGATTGTCGCGAGTTCTGGTGATCTCCAGAATTCGATCAGCAGATGAGGCTAGTTCATCTACTGGGTTGTTATTAAACGTTACCAGAACTGCTTGCACTTGTTGTGGCAGTTTTGATAAGAAGAGTTGACGGAAAAGACCTTCGTCGAAGGTGCGTTGGCCAATTACCTCTCGCATGCGCGTCAACATTTCCGTTGCTGAACCACTACCTAGCTCGATGGTGTGGAACAACTCATCAAGCCGTTGTCTATCGGACAAGTCTCCGCGTTTGAGAATCGATCTTTTGAGTTGGTCATAAGGTTCTAGGCAGTCAGGGCTGAAAAAGGAAGGGGTGACGTACCTGTTCAATTCACGCGGAAGTGACCTTACGACGGCAAGGAATTGAACACGTGGATCTGTCACAGCGTGGTCTCGAAACTCGGCTTCTGCGTAGCAGAACCAAGCTTCAATGTTTTCTGTCCAGAAAGGAATGAGCTGGAAGTTCGGGGGTGTGGGAGTTTTAATCTTAATGAACTTAGGTGTCTGATCAGTCATGCTATAAATGCAATATATAAAAATATAAAAATAAATGCGATTAAAACGTGCCAAAAAATGATAATCACACCAAAAATACTGTTAAAAACGACAAACAGGAACGAACTCACAGTTTTGAACGTGTTCAGATCACGTCGGGCTCACCAATGAAGTTACACCCGGTATATGACCAAGTTACGTTTGGATTATTACCAGAGCAACTTCTAACGATTGAACCCACTCTTACGAATGAGAAGAAATCAGAAGGCAATGAAGGATGGAAGAGAAGTTATATTTGATCGTGAATGGAGCGACAATGGGTTAGCAACGTCTAGGCTGGCAAACTAGAGAGGGTTGCTTGTTTCGGTACGGCGTGGCGAGATATGGTGGTGATGCGTGACCGGGCGCCTTCAACTTAGTAGTGTCCGCTAAAACAAACATGGTCAGCATCAATGTCGAAACCTATGTAACTATTTATTTTGGGGATTATTTACCGCTACAGACATAAGGAAGTAAGTTGTTTCTTAGCCTAATTTCTATTGCTTAATAAAATGAGCAGCCAACGTAATATCACCTATTATTCTCACTGCTCTGTGATTCTCTTATCTTGGTCCGTCGAAACCATGAAATTAGACAGCATTAATAATACGAAAGTAGCTAGTGAGTGGGATGTATTTAAGACTGGCTACTTGGAAAAGTAAAGAGACAAAAAACACCGATTCAAGTGACAATCTCAGGGCAGTGATTAATTATTCAACTATCTTTATCATTGACTTTCACTTTTTATCTTCAAATAGCCTAACATTTATGGGCCGCGAGATAATGGACGATGAATGGTTGAGTCTACTTACTAATCTTACAATACACACACCTAAACAAAAGTCGTTAGATTAAGTAAAGATATATATATATTATACATATATTATGTTTATAAACTTCTCTAAGATAATAACTGTTTCTTCGATGTAAACAGGTAGCCTTGTTTATTATCTAACAAAAATAGAGACGTTTCAGCCAAGAAAAATGTATTCTTAACGAAAGGATTTAGGTGAGCTCAGCCTTCATATTTGTTACAAATATCGATTATCTGCAATAAAATGCATATGCACCACTTTATTTAAATTGTTATCAAAATAAGTTATTCTAAACTATCCAACTTAGTAGTGTATATAATTTATTGAAGCATTCATCTGGGTTCCTGCGCCACATGGTGTTTTCACAGAAACAAACCTGTGCCGAGAAATGTAATATTCACGTGCATAGACTCTATGTGAGTGACAGCAGCAGATAACTTAAAAACCAGTTCATTAGATCTCTGGAGATAACATTTTGGTAAACAGATCTTCGGATTGTCATCTCCAGAAGAGACCTTATCCGAAAGTGTTGGAGGCATAAAATGCCGCTATGGGCCAGCTCAATGTGCGTTTATCAGTTTGCTTTTCCTCTTAGGCAAGTTACGGCGGACTTGCACTTTACAAACGTATATTCGGGCATTATCCTGTATTTTTATCTAAGGGCTGCTGCAAATAGGTTAACTGCTTATTTCTTAGGCACTTGGTTGATTCGGGACATGAGCTACTCTTGTAACCACTCCCAAAAATTATTTACACTGATGGAAGAACTGGTTCAAAGGAAGCCCAGGTCGGGGAATTGCGTGCACCAATGTTGTCGATTCCAAAAATGCGCGAACTTCGAAAACGGTAACGTTTTTCCACGTGGTTTACCTTTGTGGTTTCTTTTCGAGATATCTTTCACGTTTCTCAATTCGTTATATCATTTGTAATACTCCAGAAGTATTACCTAACTTTACCTACAACCTTATAGTATCTTAACGTCTTGGTATAACAAAATGGCACGCGTTAAGGCAAAATGTTCAAAGCTTAATACTAGTTCTCCTAAAACGAGCGACATTCCCTCTACCAGTTTTTCTCTTCTTAATCCGTCAGACACACAAACAAATTGTAGCAAAACTAAAAGACCAATATTTAATAGCCCTTCCCCTGCACGCTCCGAAGCATCTGTCAACGAGGCGCTTATCATTAGTCAGCAACTAGTTGACAGTTGCATACCACTTGTTAAGTTAGTCAACATTGCCGATCAGAATACTGATATTGCTTCTTATAAAATGTAAGTGGATGAGATTAAGTCAACACTAACCAAGATGCAGAATGTGGTAGACATGACTTTTACGGCCGAACTTGAGCGACCATAAAGTGACCTTGGAAGTCTTAATTGTAACGAACCAATCACAGCCCTCTAAGTCAGAACCGAAGATTCCCTCTAAATTTTGGTGATTTATCAAAGATTTGCCAACTCAGACTCTTTGTAGTATGCCTCTTCTACGGAAATCTTTGGTAAATTACAAAATATTTATCCTCTTAGATTTTATGCATATAATATCAGGACTTAACTATAACCCAAAATGCAATGAGAAATCCGTCATTTCTAATAAATTACCTATTATTGAAAGTGATAAATCATACAGGATAAATTGTTTTATGTCATCTACAACTTATGTAAGTTATTCCCGAATTCCTCAGACTTAATATTACGATGTATTTTATATAAATATTCATCTATATGGCTCCATAACATCCTTCCTTGCGATCCATAGTACGGATAGACTTTCCAACTGTCACTATATATTATTGTTCCGGGTAATATGTATTTTTCTACCAGAGGAAGAAGTGTAGCGGCCAATATGTCGCGAATCCTCTTACAATGTCCCTTGTTTAATGCTCTATCCCATATACCAGGGAGCTACATATTTCACGACAATATTCAAATCACTGAATTACCGTCTTTTCAGAAACATCCGCTAGTGAAGCGGCTGTCGTCACTTTAATGCCAATCACTCATTCGTTTACTAAAACGAGGATCTCTTTCAATTCTAGACTGGAACGAGCAAAAAAAGAATTTTTGCACCAGCAATCAGTAGAACGAAATCAACAGACATCTCGTGTCCCTTGTTTTTCAGAAAACTGCCATTTCCTAGCCACAGCGACAATTTAATGATTTTCCTAACAATCCCATAGTTTGCGAACGAACAACGAGATTTTTATCACTAATAGGATCTCGAGCACTCTTTATTGTTAGCATGATGCCTTTAAGTGTCCGCCGTGACCTTGAAACGCTTCCTTCGTTCCTCATTGGTTCGGCCGTAAAAGTCATGTCCACCCAGAACGCCCTACAAGACATAGCCCCACTATCATACCTATTTGGTGAACATAATAACATTGACATAGAAGAAGTTAAGCAAGCTGAAATCTTCCTAGATTTCATTTCAACCGAAGTTGTGAAGCCTATTAATTCTCTCCATAAGGCAATAGTTTACAACATCCCTCAGAATTCCCCTCTAAATAAGGTAAAGATAACTCTCTTAAAGGCTTCCAGCATGTCCCAAGTGTTTTGTGAGTGCAAAAGACTAAGAAAAAAAGACTGGCAAAGTAGCTGCCCAATCCTTTTTTATTTTAGATATACACAGGATTCTGCGAAATTTATCAAGTCAGTGAGTCGTATAAGAACCGGCAGTGAGTACAAGAATGCACTAATAGTTGCTGACAAAACACCACTACAACGCAGAGCTCGTAGCAGGCACAACGTCACTGCTCCTAATCTAAACGAACCCAAACATGAACTAGTAAATCAGAACAATTCCGGCAACTCTAGTCCTACAGTAGCCTGTGGAGAACGCAATATGCCATCGAAACTTTCAACCACACCGACTAAACTTATAACTGGAGGGCCACATGATTTAAATGAACTGACCAGTTCGCCCGGTGTAAACCAGCATACTATGGTATTAGAGACGAAAACGGCTGCCGACCTTATAGATTTGGACATTACCCACCTGAAGATTACGACCGATTCTCATACCAAAGTGATGCGTGAGGAAAGATTATGCACCATAAAGCATCTCAGCACAGCAAAGACAATAAAGGAACCCAAACATTGGTCTAACAATAGTTATAAGTACCTACACACCATGAGAAGATTCTCTCCCTTAGGATCAGTCAACGAACCTTAAACCAACAGCACTAACAAGACCAAAATCAGTCGGGACCTTAATAGGTTAGATAATAAAAGTAACGGCAGACCCAAAATGATAGGCTAACTAAGTCCCTGCCATCTAGACTAAAAATTAATACTCAGTGTGGTAATAAACGATTTCTCTCCTCCCATCCTCATGTTAATACTGGGGCGCCAAATACACACCAGTATGCTCTAAACCTTAATAACCCTTCACCATACGCCTATTCAGATCGTGTAAGTGGTTCTTCTCTTCCTCCTAACTATTTTGATTATAATTATGCTCATGGTGAGCTACTAGGGCACCCTCCACTTTATGCACATCGTCAACGAGCTGCCATGTTGCCTAACTCAAACTGCTCTGAACATCCTAATATCTCTGACTACTATAATAATTTTTTTGGGATCAGGCAGTCATTAGTCCCCTTAGCAATACAGCCTGCCCAAACATTAGCTCAAACAGTCAGACTGCCTTTTCAAGCCAACATCTAGTTATACGAAACACGAACGACTTAGATAACGATCTTATTCGATTCTTCACAATTCACTCTTCATTTCTAAAGTTTTTAGTAATTAACGCCCGCTCACTTCTTAATAAAATATCAACCCTAAGAACTATAGCCTTATTAGCTAAACCTCCTTTAATATTTATCACAGAAACATGGCGTTCCTCCTCAATTACTGACTCAGAATTAGCCATTCAGGACTATATCTTATATCGCGGCAATAGAGAATATAAACGGAGTGGTGGTTGTCTAATATACGTAAGTGTTTGTTTGTCATCCAATAAAATCGATGACGAAATACTCGGTAAGGTACCAGAGTCGGTCTGGATATCAGTCAATACTCCGAACCATAGTTTACTCTTTGGTTGTATATACAGAACTCCTAACACCTCGACCACTGTAGATAATAACATTATTAATGCTTTTATACATACCTCTGTTCTAACTTATAATGCGAAAGTCATTGCAGGAGACTTTAACCTTCCTAGGATAGACTGGAATGTTGGCAGAGGACTGTCATACGATGAAGAAAACCTTCTTGCTACATTAGACATGCACTGCTGGACACAGTGTGTACAAACTCCCACTAGACATCATAACATTCTTGACCTAGTTTTCTGTCATGATGTCACTCCTCTGTCACTTCAAGTCAGCAAAGAGCTCGAAAGCAGTGACCACAAAATGGTTCTATGCGCTCTTCCTTTTGATTTTAGTCACTCCAATAATCATATATTACAAAAAACTAGACAATATCGAAATTACAAAAATGTTGACTGGAATCTTCTGCACACCCTTCTAAATTGTTCTGACTGGGACAATTTTTTCTCATCTAGTAGTCTTAAAGATGCACTAGATATTTTTTATCAAATCAATAACTCATGTTTAGATACGATTGCACCTATGAAACTAAGCAATATAATTAAATCAAATGATTTGTATATACCACTTCATTACCGTAAGAAGCTAAGACGTTTACAGAAGAGTTATCATAAGTCAAATGACTTCTCAGCACTTATAGAAATTACCATGACCTTCAATCAAGTGAAAGAAGTCCACAGGTTAAAGGCCATTAACGAAGAATTATCAGCGATGCACAGTAGCTCCAAGGTACAAAACTTGGTACGGCTGTTCAATAAACGTCTCAAACCTTCTCGGAATAGTGAGACTCCTTGCATTTTACGAGATGGATTAATGATTACCTACCACAATATCATAACCGACCTCTTCAGTGATTTCTTCGCTAACAGAGGTATACCCCAGGATGACAATGAAGTAGACATTATTAACTCAGCTACAAACCATATGGAATCCGTTACCTTCACTTATGACAATATTTGTAAATCCATAAACTCACTTAGGACGTCAAGTAGCTATGGAGTAGATGGCATAGCATCCATTTACTTCAAACTCGTAGGACCTAATTTACCATTAATCCTATTAAAACTGTTTGACCTTTCATTAATAACAGGATCTTACCCTAATCGATGGAAAACCTCATACATATGCCCTCGATATAAATCAGGTGACAGGACAAACCTGCATAACTATAGGCCTATAAATATCACCCCGGTTATCTCTAGAATAATGGAAAAAATAGTATGCGATCAAACGTCTGATTATTTACTCTCCGAAAAACTCATCTTTAATTCCCAACATGGTTTCCTCAAAACTAGATCCTGTATGACTTGTCACTTTGAATTATTTAATTTAGTTTTCACCAAACGAAGCCTTGGGCACTTGGTATTAGTATTATACTTGGACATATCTAAAGCCTTTGATATGGTTAACCACAAGCTTCTTGTAGGCAAACTCTTCTCTTATGGGATTAGGAATCCATTACTTGCATGGTTAAACTCTTTCCTCAGTAATAGACATCAAATAGTTAAAATTAATTTCACTATTTCGAAGGCCGAACCGGTTACAAGTGGTGTTATACAAGGAAGTGTCTTAGGCCCACTGCTCTTTATAGCTTACATAAACGATATATGCAAATGCTTCAGCATAGGTAGACCCTTTCTATACGCAGATGGTCTCAAAATAGTGTACTCATTCCCCCCTCACGAATTTGCACACACATTCAGTGGGGTCACTGCCGAGCTCAACAAGGTCGTAGTATGGTGCTCAAAATGGAAGTTGGATCTTAATGCTTCTAAGTGTGGTTGGATATGTTTTGGGGATAAGCGCCTCAATTTTGGTCTCTCCACAAAGGGCAGTAAGTTATCTAGGCTTCAGTCAGTAGTTGACTTAGGACTAAGGTACTCTTATAACCTGTCTTTTACAGAACAGGTCAATATGCAGACATCTAAGTATACGTAACTTTTATAGCAACGATTCTCGTATTCTGCTATATAAAGTTTGTGTCAGACCTTTGCTAGAATGCTGCACCTTTATTCTCAGTAATGTTTCCATTAGGGATAAACTCAGACTGGAGTCTGTGCAACGTCGCTTTACTCTTCGTATTCTTGAGGCTGATCGTACTCTAGACTATAAAACTAGATGCACTAAGTTTATGTATTTATTTATTTTAATCACATACTACTCATTTACAATAAGCGTTGTGAAGAAACCATTTTGGGCTTCATCTGTTGAGTATAATAAATCAATAAATCAAATTAGCGAAGTAGTATTAGGAGCATAAACGCTAATGTAATGTAGGACGTGTAAATAAAAAAAGAAAAAAACGAAAAAAACGAAAATGAAAAAAGAAGAAAAATAAAAAAATAAAGAATAATTCTAAAGAGTTCAATGCTTAGTCGTAGCTTAGACTTTGCATAAATAGGTTTGTTAGCCAACTAATAAACCCAATATAATTAAAAGGTCAAGTTGTAATCAAAATTTAGAATCGGTTTATAAGTGATGACAGAAGACAGATAATAGTAATAATAATAAAGTACATTGGAACAGAGCGAAAATATGCACTAATAACCATGTAAAATATATAGAGAATTATAGTAATGGAGAGATCAGACAGTGCAATTAACAGTGTGGTGAAATTGTGTATTGTCACTCAGGTGATATTGGAAGGGTGAATAATAATAATAATAGTAATAATAAAGTAGACAGATAATAATAATGTTATTAACAATCATAATAATAAAGTAGACAGATAATAATTATAATACTAATAATAAAGTAGATTGGGACACAGTGAAAGTATGCACTATTAACCATATAAAATACATAGAGAATTATATTAATGGAGAGGTCATACAGTGCAATTAAGAGTGTGATGAAATTGTGAATTTTCACTCAAGTGATATTAAAGGGGTGAAATTTCTGAATAAAGAAGTGTGCTTGTGTGTGTGTGTGCATGAATAAGTATATGATGTTGAAAATCAATGGATAATTACAGTATGGATTCAATGTGAATAGGATTATTAGGCAACTAATGAACCCAACATAATTAAAAGGTCAAATTGTCATCGAAGTAGTGAATTGGTGTATAATTGATGATAGAAGATGGATAAGATTAATTGTCGGTGTAATCAAATTATCAGTTTTCGCATAGGTGAATTAAGGTGTATGCGTGTAGATTGGAACAATATGAAAATATGCATTATTAATTATGAGTCCTTAGGCATATGGTGTATTATGAATATATTTAATAAATTTTAAAACTGTTTATACGGAGCTGGGACCATGTTTATATATATGATCAGTTATTTTAGGGTAGTTGAGGAGGTTACATAGACCTTCACCTGAGAGGTATTCTTGAAGTAATGTTTTGAAGGCGGCTAACGACTTGCTGCAGCGAATATGCTTGGGAAGTTTATTCCATAGAGTCGCATATCTCACTGTGATAAGTCTCTGGCGTAGCTGAGTGCGACATCGCTGGATAGTAATAGTATTTTCCTTATTACGTAGGTTATGTGTGGAGGCGTAGAGGATGGGCTGTGATGTCGACGCGTAAGTTGCGCCACTAATAAGGCGGTACATGAGAGCAAGGTTTAGTTTTAAGCGTCCGAGCCAAAGGGGTTCTAGCTTTAGTTTATCGCATCGTTGGCTAAAAGGTCCAAGCTGGATAGCCGTTCTCCCAAAAACCCTGAATCTTCCTCTAATGACCTATTTGCCACTGAACCGCTGATAATAGGCAATCGCACACCACTTGTCACGGCTATCAACCTGACTGATCTAAATAGTGACATTGCTGACTATAAAAACAAAGTTGAAGAAGTACAATTAGCATTTACCAAAATGGAATCTATCTTAAGTGACCTAACCCCGCTAACCTACTTGCTTGGAAAGCAAGAAGACATAGAAATAAATATGGCAAAGCGAGCTGAAACATTCCTAGATTTTATTACATCAGAAGTTGTAAAGCGACTCACCTCGCTTCACAAAGCCATCGTCTACAATGTTCCAGGGAATTTTCCACTCAAAAAGGTTAGAGCGACCCTACTAAAGACTAGTGGCATGTCTCATATTCCATGCGAATGTAACAGACTGCGTAAAAAAGACTGGCAGACTAGCTGCCCAATTCTATTCCACTTTGCATCCATCATAGATTGCAAGCGTTTTATAAAATCAGTAAACTTTATTAGATCCGGCAGTGACTTCAAAAATATACTAATAGTTGCTGATAAAACACCTCTACAACGTAGATCTCTCAACCGTTACGGTGCTGTTGTTTCAGACATAAAAGATTCCGAGTCACAATTAACCACTCCGAATGAACTTTCCAAAACAAAGTCTAAGACGCACTCTGGTGGTAGTACTCCACCACCTAGACTTTGTACTCCACCCAGCCCAACCATACCCATAACTCTACCTAGTATAGACGCTCATACCCCAATACCTCTCACAACCAACGAAAATGGCAGCGACCTAGTAGATTTAGACATCACTCCCAAGGGGAGTACAGTTATCTCACAAAATAAAGCGGTGAATAGAATCAAACCATACAACTTAATCCACCACCCTACCGTTAAAACAGAATTCATACCTTATCATTACAACAGGCCTAATGCTCTCCCTATCAATAAGGGTCAGCATAACCCCATCCCTAAAATTCAGAGTAATAAAATAAGTAACAAACGCCAAACCGCTGGGCACAATATCTCTGAATCACTAGGTTTGAAGGACAGTGTTAAGAACAGCAACAAGCGGTTCTTCTCCTATCACCCTATTTCTGTTCCGTCGCACAAATACTTTAAAAGCAACAGAATGACCCCGAAGGCTGATTCCAGGAAGAAAAGCCTCCTTCCTCTACCTATATCGTTTCTGTCCCAAACAGATAATGGGAATAATTTTAACTTGGGATGTCACCCGTTCTATCAACATAAAAACCCTCCTAAACTTGGAAACTTACGACCTATATACTTTCCTACAGTAAACAGTTGTAACTACAACTACTTGGCTGCATCCCAAAACTCATTACCTAACTACTATGATCCATATGTCACGTACGCACACTCGAACCATTTTTTAGAGTATCCTCGTACGATAACTCACAACCATTCTCACCCCTACTCATTGCCCCCGCAGCCATTACTAAGTCAGCTGATGACGAGCCCGAACACCACCAACTTCCAGTTCTGCCACTACTAAGTAATCAATCTCACAGCACCATATCTCCACTAATCACAAACACTTTGAGCGTAAAAAACGACGATAGCAGTGACAACCTAAACACTGACGCTGCAGAGCAATCACCTATTATCTACTCACTAGTATCTGAACAATGCGAAACTCAACTATCCCCAAGTCAAAGTTTCATCCAGGATTCTAAACCTGACGCCTTCATCCATGGCGCCTTAAATTATTTCAACCTCACTGGCCACTCGTTTAGTCTATGCCTACTTAACGCGCGATCAATATGCAACAAAATGATCGACTTAGCTCTGTTTGCGTCAATCTGCCAACCATCAATTATTATGGTAACTGAGGCATGGACTACTCCTAACGTCTCTGATCTAAGTATATCCCTTGATAATTATAATCTGTATCGTAGTGACAGGTTACATGGACGTGGAGGGGGTTGTTTAATATATGTTAACACAAAGTTAAACTCACTTCTGTTTGATACAACAGACTTAAACAAACTACAAGACTCAGTGTGGATTGTTGTGAGACCTACTGTATCACAGTCTTACCTATTCGGTTGTGTATACCAACAACCTAGCCCATCAATAGAGAATATAAACTTACTGTCTGACATTTTTACACTGGCCTCTTCCCTACCCTTTACAAGTAAGGTCATTTGTGGAGACTTTAACATGCCTGAAATTTCATGGTTTCCCACCAAAACGCCGAAACGCTATGACTTGCTTATGGAAAGCTTAGAGCTTGGTGGCTGGTCACGGTATGTCCGTAGCCCTACCAGATATAAAAATATTTTGAATTTAGTTCTTACAAATGAACTTTCCCCATGCACCGTACGTACAGGCAAACAATTCCCAGGTAGTGACCACAACGTTGTTATGTGCAGCTTTGACTTACAGACTACACTGTATAAATGCCCGAGTACAATACCTAGCAGATCCTTCCACAAGATAGACTGGAAAAGCTTTAAGACTTACTTCAATTATCTTGACTGGAACAACTACTTCACGGAAGACGATGCTGATAAGCTGACTTGTATACTCTACTCCAACACTTATAATGTACTAGATGTAGTAGCACCTCTAGGATATACTAAACCTAGAATTCCTAAGTGTATGCTTATCGCCACTACTGCAAGAAGAAGCCTACGTAAGCATGCAAATAAATTTTATAAACTTAAAGATTTTTCCTCCCTCATAACTATGAAGGAAATATGCATTAAGGCCAGGGCAGAGCGTATTCAGATGGAAGTTGCACTAGAAAAACAGGCTACTGCACAGAATAACTCCATGGGACTTCTCAAGACCTTCCGGAACAAAATCAGTAGCTCTAAGATAAAGGGTGGAAACCTCTTTATCTGTGGCAATGAAGTATATGATGACCCCTGCCGCATAGCTGATGTATTCAGTGAGCACTTTGCCACTTCACTTACTATTGAAAACCACACAGATGGGATCGAGCCCACTCCGCCACTATCGTGCGAAATCAGTGATATAGCATCCACTATAGAAAATATTACCAAGGCCATCACTACGCTAAGACACTCATACACTTTGGGCCCTGATGGTATACCAGCCACTGTACTTAAAAATGGTGGCACGGACTTCCATCTGGCACTTCTCAAACTATTTGCAATGTCACTCTCCACTGCATGCTACCCTACCCTTTGGAAAATTACACACGTCATTCCTAAGTTTAAATCCGGACCTGTAGGAAATATAGAGAACTACCGTCCTATTAATCTAACCTCTGTTTCATCAAGAGTAATGGAAAAGATAATCAAGGAGGAATTACTCCAATATTTACTTAAAAACGAACTACTCTTCCCTTCACAACATGGATTCTTAAAGAATAGGTCGTGTGACACATGCTTGTTAGACTACCTAAATGACATAACTACACAACGGGACAAAGGGCTTCTAGTGTCCAGTTTATTTCTCGACTTCAGTAAAGCTTTTGACAAAGTCCCTCATAAACGACTGCTCATTAAACTTAAGTCATATGGGGTCAAAGACCCACTTCATTCATGGTTTGCGTCTTTCCTGAAAGGGAGAAAGCAAACAGTAAAGTTCAACAATAGTCTATCATCGCCTAAACCAATTACCAGCGGGGTTATACAGGGAAGTGTACTGGGTCCCTTATTGTTCGTTATTTACATAAATGACATAAATAACGTTATAAAACATGGCCGACCGTATTTACATGCGGACGATCTCAAGATTGTTTATAGCTTCAAACCGGACTCCTTAGAAGAAGGCATGACTCTAATTCAAAAGGACCTCGATAACCTAACTTCCTGGAGCCAAAAATGGCAACTACCACTTAACTACAGTAAATGTGGAATCATGCACATAGGCAACCATAACCCACAGTCCACGTTTTATTTAAATGGGTCAAAGGTCCAAATACTCCAATCAACAAGCGACTTGGGTATTAAATATTCCGGCAACCTAAAGTTCATGGAACATACCTCCTCTATTATCTCTAAAACTAGAAGATTAACAGGCTTCCTTCTTAAAAACTTCCATACAACGGAGGCTAAACTTACTCTGTTTAAGATATGTGTAAGACCTATACTCGAGTACTGCTCATTTATCTTTTCGAGTATGAATAGCATAGATAGAAAACGCGTCGAAAGTGTACAAAGATGTTTCACACGTCGAATTCTGGCAACTAACGGAAACATGGACTACACGACTAGATGTGAAACACTCTCTTTAGAACCCCTGTGTCGTCGCCGACTACGACACAACTTAATATTCTTCTATAAAGTAATCAACGAAATATCATTCTCGGCTTTCTCTCCCATGTGGAACCAAATGCCTAGATACGAACTTCGGAACTACGAAGCAACATTACTTATCAACAAATACCAAACACAACATCGCGGTAAGTTTTTTATCGTCTTCTACAGCAAACTCTGGAACAAACTACCACAAAATATCCGCACTACCAAATCTATCCTAATATTCAAACGCCTGATCTCCCAATATCTAAAATCAAAAGACTTGTATCAAATCTTCGACGACTTACCACTAAACCTCGAATCAATAAACAATGGCTTATTAGGGTACTAAAACTGCTAACACTAAAATCGTGTACGTTGTAGTAAATAAAAAAAACATAAAAACGGAAGAAGACTCTAGTTTGAAACTGATTATTTTGATACCACTAATCAAATTTATTTATTTCTTTCTATCGCAAAATCTATGTCTCCGTCTTCCCGAGTCTATGGTCTGAACTGGCAAAGAACTGATCTCCTTTAAGCACCTTACTCCAAACGCTGGCCTGGAACGCAATCAATGCACCAACAACTCACCGCTCAAGACTAGTCCACACAAACTGTCTGCCTTATCCAAACTTTAAAATACCAGCCTTATCCTGTCTCTGGATAGTCCCCATGGTTCGTCCTGCTCTCTCGCAGCTATTCCCTGAGATTACAGCACCAGGGACAAAAAGCGCGCGGTTGTTTACTGGAAGTGTTCTGTAATACAAAATATACCTCTGATACTGCAGCATTATAAACTGTGAAGCTAGCTACCGTTGGCTTCCTAATTAATTAATACCTTTGTATATCGTCAACTCCATAACAATAACTCTACTAAAACTCTGTTACGATTATACAATATCATTCTGATCATGCCTGTAAACTGGTATGCTCTCATGTACAAATTGCTACTTGAGAATAAATTATTATTATTATTAGTTGACTTAGGACTAAGGTACTCTTATAACCTGTCTTTTACAGAACAGGTCAATATGCAGACATCTAAGTCACATCGACCACTAGGTTGTATACTACGTAACTTTTATAGCAACGATTCTCGTATTCTGCTATATAAAGTTTGTGTCAGACCTTTGCTAGAATGCTGCACCTTTATTCTCAGTAATGTTTCCATTAGGGATAAACTCAGACTGGAGTCTGTGCAACGTCGCTTTACTCTTCGTATTCTTGAGGCTGATCGTACTCTAGACTATAAAACTAGATGCACTAAGTTAGGACTAGATACCTTATGGAGCCGACGGCTAAAATTAAACCTAATCTTCTTTTATAAAATGTTAAACAAATTAGCGTTCTCATCGCCTAATACAATTCAGCTGGAGGAACCCTCTTGCTATAACTTACGCAATTCAGCCTCGAAAATAAAATATCGCAATCTAAATCTGCTCTTTATATGAATTATTTTATAAATAAATTCTCGAGAATCTGGAACCATTTGCCTAAAGCCATTTGGGAAACAGATCCACTTCCTTTATTTGTACGGCATGTTAATAGTTTCATCTCTTCTGAAATCTCCTTAAAAATGTTCACACCAACTATTGTTTCTTACTCCACTAGCGAAATAATAGGGACTCTGAACGTGTGAACACTCACCTGTCTTCGTCATATGATAGTGTTCTTCCATTATAATCAGCCTATAAGCATGTGGCATGTTGGAAGTATAATTACTAATCCTGCCCATTAGCTTTGTTAACCCCGGAATACCAGTGCTGTTGTTTTGTGTTCTCCCTTCTTTTGTCTTTCCTCTAGTTGTAGAAAATTATGTGCAAGACAATTATGGAACTTACTGGCACAAAACTATCGCCTTCTCCTCAACACCTAAGTTCCAAGTACCCTTGGTCCTATCTCGCGTCTGAACATGCACAGTGATCCAATCTGCTAACCCTTAGCCGTTTTTTAGAACTGTAACGCGTTGGTCAAGGAGCGCGCGGTGCTTTGTCATATATGCACCATGCTACAACATGCAACATGCTACAACACATATAAATGGTGTCCTAATACTGTGAAATTTGTTGCAATTGGTTTGGTTCTCAATGCATATCTTTATATTTTATAAAAGTCCTGACAGTAACATTTGGTCGACTTACTTGTATGTATGTAAACTTATATCATTCAGATCTGGTAGATTACTTGAAGCACACATCACCTCTCAGATTTATTAAATACGATCTCAAATATGCTGCACACACCCACTAACCACATAATCATGTCGCACATATAGTGACTGATTCTATTTACTAAAATTACGGAACGATACATTATCCGTCATTCCAATAAATCACATACATTATCTCTTTCTTGGATTTATTGATTCAATTCGGTGAGTTACTGTGCTTAACTCGTGTATTTGCTTATTATTTGTTTTCTATTCCACATTTGCCATAAAATAAAAGTATATCCATTCATATTATTATCTAATCGCATCCCTTGTCAGATATCATTACATAATATTATAGTTTGATAAATAAATATGTCTGTTGCCCCACCTGATTTTTATCCCTAAAACTACTTCACTCTGAAATAAAATTGACAGAGATAACAGTAAATTAACCTGAATTTTCCCCTCCATACGAAATGTGCTCAACTTACATTTTGCAACTGCAGTTAGTTAGTGCCATTTACGAAAAGAAAGTATCTCTTCATTATAAATCTGGTCGATTGAGTGATAGTACTCCATATTATGGATGGTGTTATTGGTATCATTGGTTATTGATGGCTAATCCAAATGTTTAAATCACAAGTTACTCATTAAAAAATCACTTACTACTTCATTCAGCTGAGAAGTCATGGAATTGCTGGTACGGTATTTATCAAGATTTTGGTAATTTTGAATTAAACTATTACATAACCATGGACCGTATGGCCAATCGACCAATGTTTAGACCGATATTTTATTTGGAGTAATCGTAACCATGCAAATTTAAATAAAGTAGATATTTTAAGCTAAAGTGGCTTGCTACCAATTCCTTGTACCAAATTGCGGTTACTTGTGCAAACCGCTGTGACTTTCCTTGATTTTAAGATAATAAGTTTTCAAAGTGTCAGCACGTGGAATTGGACCCATAAAATGTTTTTTCACCTACTTCACAAGAACAAGAATAACATGTTCCTATTACGTTGAATTCTAGGACTGTGTTAACGACAAGTTAATTCATAGTACAAGAAATTATTAATTGGATAAAAGGGATTATCGGATGAGTCAAATTTGGGGCAGGAGTTCTAGAAGAAGGGTGAAAATAATTTCGTATTATTATGACCCCCCATCTAGTACAAATATCTAAGATAGAATAAGTACAAATATCAAATAGAACTCAATTTACCTTGTGG